>OZ020500.1:20545607-20725442 GCA_963971365.1 Lasioglossum villosulum
CACGAGCGCCTTATGATTGAGTTCATGCATGCGTCGACGAATGCTCGTGTACAAGTTGGTTTCTGTTCCAAATCTTTCTGTTGTGTACCAAATGAATCCATTTGCATCGAATACTCATGCAGGAGCGCCTTATGATCGAGTTCATGCTAGCGACGACGTATGTTCGCGTACAAGTTGGTTTCTGTTCCAAATACTTCTGTTGTGTACAGAATCAATCCATTTGCAACGAATTCTCGTGCACGAGCGCCTTATGATTGAGTTCATGCATGCGTCGACGAATGCTCGTGTACAAGTTGGTTTCTGTTCCAAATCTTTCTGTTCTGTACCAAGTCAATCCATTTGCATCGAATACTCATGCAGGAGCGCCTTATGATCGAGTTCATGCTATCGACGACGTATGTTCGCGTGCAAGTGGGTTTCTGTTCCAAATCGTACTGTTGTGTAATAAATCAATGCATTTGCATCCAATTCTCGTGCAGGAGCGTCTTATGATCGAGTTCATGCATGCGTTGACGAATGTTCGCGTACAAGTTGGTTTCTGTTCCAAATCTTTCTGTTGTGTACCAAATCAATCCATTTGCATCGAATACTCATGCAGGAGCGTCTTATGATCGAGTTCATGCATGCGTTGACGAATGTTCGCGTACAAGTTGTTTTCTGTTACAAATCGTTCTGGTCTGTACAAAATCAAACCATTTGCAATCGAATTCTCATGCAGGGTCGCCTTATAACCGAGTTCATGCATGTGTCGACGTATGTTCGCATACAAGTTGGTTTCTGTTCCAAATCGTACTGTTGTGTAATAAATCAATGCATTTGCATCCAATTCTCGTACAGGAGCGTCTTATGATCGAGTTCATGCATGCGTTGACGAATGTTCGCGTACAAGTTGTTTTCTGTTCCAAATCGTTCTGTTATGTACCAAATCAATCCATTTACATCGAATACTCATGGAGGAGCGCCTTATGATCGAGTTCATGCTATCGACGACGTATGTTCGCCTGCAAGTGGGTTTCTGTTCCAAATCGTTCTGTTGTGTAATAAATCAATGCATTTGCAGCGAATTCTCGTGCAGGAGCGTCTTATGATCGAGTTCATGCATGCGTTGACGAATGTTCCCGTACAAGTTGGTTTCTGTTCCAAATCGTTCTGTTGCGTACAGAATCAATCTATTTGCATCGAATTCTCATGGAGGAGCGCCTAATGATCGAGTTCATACATGCGTCGACGAATGCTCGTGTACAAGTTGGTTTTTGTTCCAAATCGTTCGGTTGTGTACCAAATCAATCCGTTTGCATCGAATACTCATGGAGGAGCGCCTTATGATCGAGTTCATGCTATCGACGACGTATGTTCGCGTACAAGTGGGTTTCTGTTCCAAATCGTACTGTTGTGTAATAAATCAATGCATTTGCATCCAATTCTCGTGCAGGAGCGTCTTATGATCGAGTTCATGCATGCGTTGACGAATGTTCGCGTACAAGTTGGTTTCTGTTTCAAATCGTTCTGTTGTGTACAAAATCAAACCATTTGTAATCGAATTCTCATGCAGGAGCGCCTTATTATCCAGTTCATGCACAAGACGAGTAATGTTCGCGTACAAGTTGTTTTCTGTTCAAAAATCGTTCTGGTCTGTACAAAATCAAACCATTTGCAATCGAATTCTCATGCAGGGTCGCCTTATAATCGAGTTCATGCATGTGTCGACGTATGTTCGCATACAAGTTGGTTTCTGTTCCAAATCGTACTGTTGTGTAATAAATCAAACCATTTGCAATCGAATTCTCATGCAGGGTCGCCTTATAACCGAGTTCATGCATGCGTCGACGAATGCTCGTGTACAAGTTGGTTTCTGTTCCAAATCTTTCTGTTGTGTACCAAATCAATCCATTTGCATCGAATACTCATGCAGGAGCGCCTTATGATCGAGTTCATGCTAGCGACGACGTATGTTCGCGTACAAGTTGGTTTCTGTTCCAAATACTTCTGTTGTGTACAGAATCAATCCATCTGCAACGAATTCTCGTGCACGAGCGCCTTATGATTGAGTTCATGCATGCGTCGACGTATGTTCGCATACAAGTTGGTTTCTGTTCCAAATCTTTCTGTTGGGTACCAAATCAATCCATTTGCATCGAATACTCATGCAGGAGCGCCTTATGATCGAGTTCATGCTATGGACGACGTATGTTCGCGTGCAAGTGGGTTTCTGTTACATATCGTTCTGGTCTGTACAAAATCAAACCATTTGCAATCGAATTCTCATGCAGGGTCGCCTTATAATCGAGTTCATGCATGTGTCGACGTATGTTCGCATACAAGTTGGTTTCTGTTCCAAATACTTCTGTTGTGTACAGAATCAATCCATTTGCAACGAATTCTCGTGCACGAGCGCCTTATGATTGAGTTCATGCATGCGTTGAGGAATGTTCGCGTACAAGTTGTTTTCTGTTCAAAAATCGTTCTGGTCTGTACAAAATTAAACCATTTGCAATCGAATTCTCATGCAGGGGCGCCTTATAATCGAGTTCATGCATGTGTCGACGTATGTTCGCATACAAGTTGGTTTCTGTTCCAAATCTTTCTGTTGGGTACCAAATCAATCCATTTGTATCGAATACTCATGCAGGAGCGCCTTATGATCGAGTTCATGCTATCGACGACGTATGTTCGCGTACAAGTGGGTTTCTGTTCCAAATAGTTCTGTTGTGTAATAAATTAATGCATTTGCATCGAATTCTCATGGAGGAGCGCCTTATGATCGAGTTCATGCATGCGTCGACGAATGCTCGTGTACAAGTTGGTTTTTGTTCCAAATCGTTCTGTTGTGTACCAAATCAATCCGTTTGCATCGAATACTCATGCAGGAGCGCCTTATGATCGAGTTCATGCTATGGACGACGTATGTTCGCGTGCAAGTGGGTTTCTGTTACATATCGTTCTGGTCTGTACAAAATCAAACCATTTGCAATCGAATTCTCATGCAGGGTCGCCTTATAATCGAGTTCATGCATGTGTCGACTTATGTTCGCAAAGAAGTTGTTTTCTGTTCCAAATCGTACTGTTGTGTAATAAATCAATGCATTTGCATCCAATTCTCGTGCAGGAGCGTCTTATGATCAAGTTCATGCATGCGTTGACGAATGTTCGCGTACAAGTTGGTTTCTGTTCCAAATCGTTCTGTTGTGTACAAAATCAGTCCATTTGCATCGAATTATCATGGAGGAACGCTTTATGATCGAGTTCATGCTAGCGACGACGTATGTTCGCGTACAAGTTGGTTTCTGTTCCAAATCGTTCTGTTGTGTACAGAATCAGTCCATTTGCATCGATTTCTCATGGAGGAGCGCCTTATGACCGAGTTCAATCATGCGTCGACGACTGTTCGTGTACAAGCTGGTTTCTGTTCCAAATACTTATGTTGTGTACAGAATCAATCCATTTGCATCGAATTCTCGTGCACGAGCGCCTTATGATTGAGTTCATGCATGCGTCGACGAATGCTCGTGTACAAGTTGGTTTCTGTTCCAAATACTTCTGTTGTGTACAGAATCAATCCATCTGCAACGAATTCTCGTGCACGAGCGCCTTATGATTGAGTTCATGCATGCGTCGACGTATGTTCGCATACAAGTTGGTTTCTGTTCCAAATCTTTCTGTTGGGTACCAAATCAATCCATTTGCATCGAATACTCATGCAGGAGCGCCTTATGATCGAGTTCATGCTATGGACGACGTATGTTCGCGTGCAAGTGGGTTTCTGTTACATATCGTTCTGGTCTGTACAAAATCAAACCATTTGCAATCGAATTCTCATGCAGGGTCGCCTTATAATCGAGTTCATGCATGTGTCGACTTATGTTCGCAAAGAAGTTGTTTTCTGTTCCAAATCGTACTGTTGTGTAATAAATCAATGCATTTGCATCCAATTCTCGTGCAGGAGCGTCTTATGATCAAGTTCATGCATGCGTTGACGAATGTTCGCGTACAAGTTGGTTTCTGTTCCAAATCGTTCTGTTGTGTACAAAATCAGTCCATTTGCATCGAATTATCATGGAGGAACGCTTTATGATCGAGTTCATGCTAGCGACGACGTATGTTCGCGTACAAGTTGGTTTCTGTTCCAAATCGTTCTGTTGTGTACAGAATCAGTCCATTTGCATCGATTTCTCATGGAGGAGCGCCTTATGACCGAGTTCAATCATGCGTCGACGACTGTTCGTGTACAAGCTGGTTTCTGTTCCAAATACTTATGTTGTGTACAGAATCAATCCATTTGCATCGAATTCTCGTGCACGAGCGCCTTATGATTGAGTTCATGCATGCGTCGACGAATGCTCGTGTACAAGTTGGTTTCTGTTCCAAATCTTTCTGTTGTGTACCAAATCAATCCATTTGCATCGAATACTCATGCAGGAGCGCCTTATGATCGAGTTCATGCTAGCGACGACGTATGTTCGCGTACAAGTTGGTTTCTGTTCCAAATACTTCTGTTGTGTACAGAATCAATCCATTTGCAACGAATTCTCGTGCACGAGCGCCTTATGATTGAGTTCATGCATGCGTCGACGAATGCTCGTGTACAAGTTGGTTTCTGTTCCAAATCTTTCTGTTGTGTACCAAGTCAATCCATTTGCATCGAATACTCATGCAGGAGCGCCTTATGATCGAGTTCATGCTATCGACGACGTATGTTCGCGTGCAAGTGGGTTTCTGTTCCAAATCGTACTGTTGTGTAATAAATCAATGCATTTGCATCCAATTCTCGTGCAGGAGCGTCTTATGATCGAGTTCATGCATGCGTTGACGAATGTTCGCGTACAAGTTGGTTTCTGTTCCAAATCGTACTGTTGTGTAATAAATCAATGCATTTGCATCCAATTCTCGTACAGGAGCGTCTTATGATCGAGTTCATGCATGCGTTGACGAATGTTCGCGTACAAGTTGTTTTCTGTTCCAAATCGTTCTGTTATGTACCAAATCAATCCATTTACATCGAATACTCATGGAGGAGCGCCTTATGATCGAGTTCATGCTATCGACGACGTATGTTCGCCTGCAAGTGGGTTTCTGTTCCAAATCGTTCTGTTGTGTAATAAATCAATGCATTTGCAGCGAATTCTCGTGCAGGAGCGTCTTATGATCGAGTTCATGCATGCGTTGACGAATGTTCCCGTACAAGTTGGTTTCTGTTCCAAATCGTTCTGTTGCGTAGAGAATCAATCTATTTGCATCGAATTCTCATGGAGGAGCGCCTAATGATCGAGTTCATACATGCGTCGACGAATGCTCGTGTACAACTTGGTTTTTGTTCCAAATCGTTCTGTTGTGTACCAAATCAATCCGTTTGCATCGAATACTCATGGAGGAGCGCCTTATGATCGAGTTCATGCTAGCGACGACGTATGTTCGCGTACAAGTTGGTTTCTGTTCCAAATACTTCTGTTGTGTACAGAATCAATCCATTTGCAACGAATTCTCGTGCACGAGCGCCTTATGATTGAGTTCATGCATGCGTCGACGAATGCTCGTGTACAAGTTGGTTTCTGTTCCAAATCGTTCTGTTGTGTACAGAATCAGTCCATTTGCATCGAATTCTCATGGAGGAACGCCTTATGATCGAGTTCATGCTATCGACGACGTATGTTCGCGTACAAGTGGGTTTCTGATCCAAATCGTACTGTTGTGTAATAAATCAATGCATTTGCATCCAATTCTCGTGCAGGAGCGTATTATGATCGAGTTCATGCATGCGTTGACGAATGTTCGCGTACAAGTTGGTTTCTGTTTCAAATCGTTCTGTTGTGTACAAAATCAAACCATTTGTAATCGAATTCTCATGCAGGAGCGCCTTATTATCCAGTTCATGCACAAGACGAGTAATGTTCGCGTACAAGTTGTTTTCTGTTCAAAAATCGTTCTGGTCTGTACAAAATCAAACCATTTGCAATCGAATTCTCATGCAGGGTCGCCTTATAATCGAGTTCATGCATGTGTCGACGTATGTTCGCATACAAGTTGGTTTCTGTTCCAAATCGTACTGTTGTGTAATAAATCAAACCATTTGCAATCGAATTCTCATGCAGGGTCGCCTTATAACCGAGTTCATGCATGCGTCGACGAATGCTCGTGTACAAGTTGGTTTCTGTTCCAAATCTTTCTGTTGTGTACCAAGTCAATCCATTTGTAATCGAATTCTCATGCAGGAGCGCCTTATTATCCAGTTCATGCTAGCGACGACGTATGTTCGCGTACAAGTTGGTTTCTGTTCCAAATACTTCTGTTGTGTACAGAATCAATCCATTTGCAACGAATTCTCGTGCAGGAGCGTCTTATGATCGAGTTCATGCATGCGTTGACGAATGTTCGCGTACAAGTTGGTTTCTGTTCCAAATCGTTCTGTTGCGTACAGAATCAATCTATTTGCATCGAATTCTCATGGAGGAGCGCCTAATGATCGAGTTCATACATGCGTCGACGAATGCTCGTGTACAAGTTGGTTTTTGTTCCAAATCGTTCTGTTGTGTACCAAATCAATCCGTTTGCATCGAATACTCATGCAGGAGCGCCTTATGATCGAGTTCATGCTAGCGACGACGTATGTTCGCGTACAAGTTGGTTTCTGTTCCAAATACTTCTGTTGTGTACAGAATCAATCCATTTGCAACGAATTCTCGTGCACGAGCGCCTTATGATTGAGTTCATGCATGCGTCGACGAATGCTCGTGTACAAGTTGGTTTTTGTTCCAAATCGTTCTGTTGTGTACAGAATCAGTCCATTTGCATCGAATTCTCATGGAGGAACGCCTTATGATCGAGTTCATGCTATCGACGACGTATGTTCGCGTACAAGTGGGTTTCTGTTCCAAATCGTACTGTTGTGTAATAAATCAATGCATTTGCATCCAATTCTCGTGCAGGAGCGTCTTATGATCGAGTTCATGCATGCGTTGACGAATGTTCGCGTACAAGTTGGTTTCTGTTTCAAATCGTTCTGTTGTGTACAAAATCAAACCATTTGTAATCGAATTCTCATGCAGGAGCGCCTTATTATCCAGTTCATGCACAAGACGAGTAATGTTCGCGTACAAGTTGTTTTCTGTTCAAAAATCGTTCTGGTCTGTACAAAATCAAACCATTTGCAATCGAATTCTCATGCAGGGTCGCCTTATAATCGAGTTCATGCATGTGTCGACGTATGTTCGCATACAAGTTGGTTTCTGTTCCAAATCGTACTGTTGTGTAATAAATCAAACCATTTGCAATCGAATTCTCATGCAGGGTCGCCTTATAACCGAGTTCATGCATGCGTCGACGAATGCTCGTGTACAAGTTGGTTTCTGTTCCAAATCTTTCTGTTGTGTACCAAGTCAATCCATTTGCATCGAATACTCATGCAGGAGCGCCTTATGATCGAGTTCATGCTATCGACGACGTATGTTCGCGTACAAGTGGGTTTCTGTTCCAAATCGTACTGTTGTGTAATAAATCAATGCATTTGCATCCAATTCTCGTGCAGGAGCGTCTTATGATCGAGTTCATGCATGCGTTGACGAATGTTTGCGTACAAGTTGGTTTCTGTTTCAAATCGTTCTGTTGTGTACAAAATCAAACCATTTGTAATCGAATTCTCATGCAGGAGCGCCTTATTATCCAGTTCATGCTAGCGACGACGTATGTTCGCGTACAAGTTGGTTTCTGTTCCAAATACTTCTGTTGTGTACAGAATCAATCCATTTGCAACGAATTCTCGTGCAGGAGCGTCTTATGATCGAGTTCATGCATGCGTTGACGAATGTTCGCGTACAAGTTGGTTTCTGTTCCAAATCGTTCTGTTGCGTACAGAATCAATCTATTTGCATCGAATTCTCATGGAGGAGCGCCTAATGATCGAGTTCATACATGCGTCGACGAATGCTCGTGTACAAGTTGGTTTTTGTTCCAAATCGTTCTGTTGTGTACCAAATCAATCCGTTTGCATCGAATACTCATGCAGGAGCGCCTTATGATCGAGTTCATGCTAGCGACGACGTATGTTCGCGTACAAGTTGGTTTCTGTTCCAAATACTTCTGTTGTGTACAGAATCAATCCATTTGCAACGAATTCTCGTGCACGAGCGCCTTATGATTGAGTTCATGCATGCGTCGACGAATGCTCGTGTACAAGTTGGTTTCTGTTCCAAATCTTTCTGTTGTGTACCAAGTCAATCCATTTGCATCGAATACTCATGCAGGAGCGCCTTATGATCGAGTTCATGCTATCGACGACGTATGTTCATGTACAAGTGGGTTTCTGTTCCAAATCGTACTGTTGTGTAATAAATCAATGCATTTGCATCCAATTCTCGTGCAGGAGCGTCTTATGATCGAGTTCATGCATGCGTTGACGAATGTTCGCGTACAAGTTGGTTTCTGTTTCAAATCGTTCTGTTGTGTACAAAATCAAACCATTTGTAATCGAATTCTCATGCAGGAGCGCCTTATTATCCAGTTCATGCACAAGACGAGTAATGTTCGCGTACAAGTTGTTTTCTGTTACAAATCGTTCTGGTCTGTACGAAATCAAACCATTTGCAATCGAATTCTCATGCAGGGTCGCCTTATAATCGAGTTCATGCATGTGTCGACTTATGTTCGCATACAAGTTGGTTTCTGTTCCAAATCGTACTGTTGTGTAATAAATCAATGCATTTGCATCCAATTCTCGTGCAGGAGCGTCTTATGATCGAGTTCATGCTATCGACGACGTATGTTCGCGTACAAGTGGGTTTCTGTTCCAAATCGTTCTGTTGTGTACAAAATCAGTCCATTTGCATCGAATTCTCATGGAGGAACGCCTTATGATCGAGTTCATGCTAGCGACGACGTATGTTCGCGTACAAGTTGGTTTCTGTTCCAAATCGTTCTGTTGTGTACAGAATCAGTCCATTTGCATCGATTTCTCATGGAGGAGCGCCTTATGACCGAGTTCAATCATGCGTTGACGACTGTTCGTGTACAAGCTGGTTTCTGTTCCAAATACTTCTGTTGTGTACAGAATCAATCCATTTGCATCGAATTCTCGTGCACGAGCGCCTTATGATTGAGTTCATGCATGCGTCGACGAATGCTCGTGTACAAGTTGGTTTCTGTTCCAAATCGTTCTGTTGTGTACAGAATCAGTCCATTTGCATCGATTTCTCATGGAGGAGCGCCTTATGACCGAGTTCAATCATGCGTTGACGACTGTTCGTGTACAAGCTGGTTTCTGTTCCAAATACTTCTGTTGTGTACAGAATCAATCCATTTGCATCGAATTCTCGTGCACGAGCGCCTTATGATTGAGTTCATGCATGCGTCGACGAATGCTCGTGTACAAGTTGGTTTCTGTTCCAAATCTTTCTGTTGTGTACCAAATCAATCCATTTGCATCGAATATTCATGCAGGAGCGCCTTATGATCGAGTTCATGCTAGCGACGACGTATGTTCGCGTACAAGTTGGTTTCTGTTCCAAATACTTCTGTTGTGTACAGAATCAATCCATCTGCAACGAATTCTCGTGCACGAGCGCCTTATGATTGAGTTCATGCATGCGTCGACGAATGCTCGTGTACAAGTTGGTTTCTGTTCCAAATCTTTCTGTTGTGTACCAAGTCAATCCATTTGCATCGAATACTCATGCAGGAGCGCCTTATGATCGAGTTCATGCTATCGACGACGTATGTTCGCGTACAAGTGGGTTTCTGTTCCAAATCGTACTGTTGTGTAATAAATCAATGCATTTGCATCCAATTCTCGTGCAGGAGCGTCTTATGATCGAGTTCATGCATGCGTTGACGAATGTTTGCGTACAAGTTGGTTTCTGTTTCAAATCGTTCTGTTGTGTACAAAATCAAACCATTTGTAATCGAATTCTCATGCAGGAGCGCCTTATTATCCAGTTCATGCTAGCGACGACGTATGTTCGCGTACAAGTTGGTTTCTGTTCCAAATACTTCTGTTGTGTACAGAATCAATCCATTTGCAACGAATTCTCGTGCACGAGTGCCTTATGATTGAGTTCATGCATGCGTCGACGAATGCTCGTGTACAAGTTTGTTTCTGTTCCAAATCTTTCTGTTGTGTACCAAGTCAATCCATTTGCATCGAATACTCATGCAGGAGCGCCTTATGATCGAGTTCATGCTATCGACGACGTATGTTCGCGTGCAAGTGGGTTCTGTTCCAAATCGTACTGTTGTGTAATAAATCAATGCATTTGCATCCAATTCTCGTGCAGGAGCGTCTTATGATCGAGTTCATGCATGCGTTGACGAATGTTCGCGTACAAGTTGGTTTCTGTTCCAAATCTTTCTGTTGTGTACCAAATCAATCCATTTGCATCGAATACTCATGCAGGAGCGTCTTATGATCGAGTTCATGCATGCGTTCACGAATGTTCGCGTGCAAGTGGGTTTCTGTTCCAAATCGTTCTGTTGTGTAATAAATCAATGCATTTGCATCGAACACTCATGCAGGAGCGCCTTATGATCGAGTTCATGCATGCGTCGACGTATGTTCCCGAACAAGTGGGTTTCTGTTCCAAATCGTTCTGTTGTGTACAGAATCAGTCCATTTGCATCGATTTCTCATGGAGGAGCGCCTTATGACCGAGTTCAATCATGCGTCGACGACTGTTCGTGTACAAGCTGGTTTCTGTTCCAAATCGTTCTGTTGTGTACAGAATCAGTCCATTTGCATCGAATTCTCATGGAGGAACGCCTTATGATCGAGTTCATGCTATCGACGACGTATGTTCGCGTACAAGTGGGTTTCTGTTCCAAATCGTACTGTTGTGTAATAAATCAATGCATTTGCATCCAATTCTCGTGCAGGAGCGTCTTATGATCGAGTTCATGCATGCGTTGACGAATGTTCGCGTACAAGTTGGTTTCTGTTTCAAATCGTTCTGTTGTGTACAAAATCAAACCATTTGTAATCGAATTCTCATGCAGGAGCGCCTTATTATCCAGTTCATGCACAAGACGAGTAATGTTCGCGTACAAGTTGTTTTCTGTTCAAAAATCGTTCTGGTCTGTACAAAATCAAACCATTTGCAATCGAATTCTCATGCAGGGTCGCCTTATAATCGAGTTCATGCATGTGTCGACGTATGTTCGCATACAAGTTGGTTTCTGTTCCAAATCGTACTGTTGTGTAATAAATCAATGCATTTGCATCCAATTCTCGTGCAGGAGCGTCTTATGATCGAGTTCATGCATGCGTTGACGAATGTTCGCGTACAAGTTGGTTTCTGTTTCAAATCGTTCTGTTGTGTACAAAATCAAACCATTTGTAATCGAATTCTCATGCAGGAGCGCCTTATTATCCAGTTCATGCACAAGACGAGTAATGTTCGCGTACAAGTTGTTTTCTGTTACAAATCGTTCTGGTCTGTACAAAATCAAACCATTTGCAATCGAATTCTCATGCAGGGTCGCCTTATAATCGAGTTCATGCATGTGTCGACTTATGTTCGGATACAAGTTGGTTTCTGTTCCAAATCGTACTGTTGTGTAATAAATCAATGCATTTGCATCCAATTCTCGTGCAGGAGCGTCTTATGATCGAGTTCATGCATGCGTTGACGAATGTTCGCGTACAAGTTGGTTTCTGTTCCAAATCGTTCTGTTGTGTACAAAATCAGTCCATTTGCATCGAATTCTCATGGAGGAACGCCTTATGATCGAGTTCATGCTAGCGACGACGTATGTTCGCGTACAAGTTGGTTTCTGTTCCAAATCGTTCTGTTGTGTACAGAATCAGTCCATTTGCATCGATTTCTCATGGAGGAGCGCCTTATGACCGAGTTAAATCATGCGTCGACGACTGTTCGTGTACAAGCTGGTTTCTGTTCCAAATACTTCTGTTGTGTACAGAATCAATCCATTTGCATCGAATTCTCGTGCACGAGCGCCTTATGATTGAGTTCATGCATGCGTCGACGAATGCTCGTGTACAAGTTGGTTTCTGTTCCAAATCTTTCTGTTGTGTACCAAATCAATCCATTTGCATCGAATACTCATGCAGGAGCGCCTTATGATCGAGTTCATGCTAGCGACGACGTATGTTCGCGTACAAGTTGGTTTCTGTTCCAAATACTTCTGTTGTGTACAGAATCAATCCATCTGCAACGAATTCTCGTGCACGAGCGCCTTATGATTGAGTTCATGCATGCGTCGACGAATGCTCGTGTACAAGTTGGTTTCTGTTCCAAATCTTTCTGTTGTGTACCAAGTCAATCCATTTGCATCGAATACTCATGCAGGAGCGCCTTATGATCGAGTTCATGCTATCGACGACGTATGTTCGCGTACAAGTGGGTTTCTGTTCCAAATCGTACTGTTGTGTAATAAATCAATGCATTTGCATCCAATTCTCGTGCAGGAGCGTCTTATGATCGAGTTCATGCATGCGTTGACGAATATTTGCGTACAAGTTGGTTTCTGTTTCAAATCGTTCTGTTGTGTACAAAATCAAACCATTTGTAATCGAATTCTCATGCAGTAGCGCCTTATTATCCAGTTCATGCACAAGACGAGTAATGTTCGCGTACAAGTTGTTTTCTGTTACAAATCGTTCTGGTCTGTACAAAATCAAACCATTTGCAATCGAATTCTCATGCAGGGTCGCCTTATAATCGAGTTCATGCATGTGTCGACATATGTTCGCATACAAGTTGGTTTCTGTTCCAAATCGTACTGTTGTGTAATAAATCAATGCATTTGCATCCAATTCTCGTGCAGGAGCGTCTTATGATCGAGTTCATGCATGCGTTGACGAATGTTCGCGTACAAGTTGGTTTCTGTTCCAAATCTTTCTGTTGTGTACCAAATCAATCCATTTGCATCGAATACTCATGCAGGAGCGTCTTATGATCGAGTTCATGCATGCGTTGACGAATGTTCGCGTACAAGTTGGTTTCTGTTCCAAATCTTTCTGTTGTGTACCAAATCAATCCATTTGCAATCGAATTCTCATGCAGGGTCGCCATATAATCGAGTTCATGCTATCGACGACGTATGTTCGCGTGCAAGTGGGTTTCTGTTCCAAATCGTTCTGTTGTGTAATAAATCAATGCATTTGCATCGAACACTCATGCAGGAGCGCCTTATGATCGAGTTCATGCATGCGTCGACGTATGTTCCCGAACAAGTGGGTTTCTGTTCCAAATCGTTCTGTTGTGTACAGAATCAGTCCATTTGCATCGATTTCTCATGGAGGAGCGCCTTATGACCGAGTTCAATCATGCGTCGACGACTGTTCGTGTACAAGCTGGTTTCTGTTCCAAATCGTTCTGTTGTGTACAGAATCAGTCCATTTGCATCGAATTCTCATGGAGGAACGCCTTATGATCGAGTTCATGCTATGGACGACGTATGTTCGCGTACAAGTTGGTTTCTGTTCCAAATCGTTCTGTTGTGTACAGAATAAGTCCATTCGCATCGATTTCTCATGGAGGAGCGCCTTATGATCGAGTTCATGCTAGCAACGACGTATGTTCGCGTACAAGTTGGTTTCTGTTCCAAATCGTTCTGTTGTGTACCAAATCAATCCATTTGCATTGAATACTCATGCAGGAGCGCCTTATGATCGAGTTCAATCATGCGTCGACGACTGTTCGTGTACAAGTTGGTTTCTGTTCCAAATCGTTCTGTTGTGTAAAAAATCAATCCATTTGCATCGAATACTCATGCAGGAGCTCCTTACGATCGAGTTCATGCTAGCGACGACGTATGCTCGCGTACAAGTGGGTTTCTGTTCCAAATCGTTCTGTTGTGTAATAAATCAATGCATTTGCATCGAATTCTCATGCAGGGGCGCCTTATAATCGAGTTCATGCATGCGTTGACGAATGTTCGTGTACAAGTTGGTTTCTGTTCCAAATCTTTCTGTTGTGTACCAAATCAATCCATTTGCATCGAATACTCATGCAGGAGCGTCTTATGATCGAATTCATGCATGCGTTGACGAATGTTCGCGTACAAGTTGGTTTCTGTTCCAAATCTTTCTGTTGTGTACTAAATCAATCCATTTGCATCGAATTCTCATGCAGGGGCGCCTTATGATCGAGTTCATGCACAAGACGAGTAATGTTCGCGTACAAGTTGTTTTCTGTTACAAATTGTTCTGGTCTGTACAAAATCAAACCATTTGCAATCGAATTCTCATGGAGGAGCGCCTAATGATCGAGTTCATGCATGCGTCGACGAATGTTCGTGTACAAGTTGGTTTCTGTTCCAAATCGTTCTGTTGTGTAATAAATATATGCATTTGCATCGAATTCTCATGGAGGAGCGCCTTATGATCGAGTTCATGCATGCGTCGACGAATGCTCGTGTACAAGTTGGTTTTTGTTCCAAATCGTTCTGTTGTGTACCAAATCAATCCGTTTGCATCGAATACTCATGCAGGAGCGCCTTATGATCGAGTTCATGCATGCGTTGACGAATTTTCGCGTACAAGTTGGTTTCTGTTCCAAATCTTTCTGTTGTGTACCAAATCAATCCATTTGCATCGAATACTCATGCAGGAGCGTCTTATGATCGAATTCATGCATGCGTTGACGAATGTTCGCGTACAAGTTGGTTTCTGTTCCAAATCTTTCTGTTGTGTACCAAATCAATCCATTTGCATCGAATTCTCATGCAGGGGCGCCTTATGATCGAGTTCATGCACAAGACGAGTAATGTTCGCGTACAAGTTGTTTTCTGTTACAAATTGTTCTGGTCTGTACAAAATCAAACCATTTGCAATCGAATTCTCATGCAGGGTCGCCTTATGATCGAGTTCATGCTATCGACGACGTATGTTCGCGTGCAAGTGGGTTTCTGTTCCAAATCGTACTGTTGTGTAATAAATCAATGCATTTGCATCCAATTCTCGTACAGGAGCGTCTTATGATCGAGTTTATGCATGCGTTGACGAATGTTCGCGTACAAGTTGTTTTCTGTTCCAAATCATTCTGGTCTGTACAAAAGTAAACCATTTGCAATCGAATTCTCATGCAGGGGCGCCTTATGATCGAGTTCATGCATGCGTCGACGAATGTTCGTGTACAAGTGGGTTTCTGTTCCAAATCGTTCTGTTGTGTACAGAATCAGTCCATTTGCATCGAATTCTCATGGAGGAACGCCTTATGATCGAGTTCATGCTATGGACGACGTATGTTCGCGTACAAGTTGGTTTCTGTTCCAAATCGTTCTGTTGTGTACAGAATAAGTCCATTCGCATCGATTTCTCATGGAGGAGCGCCTTATGATCGAGTTCATGCTAGCAACGACGTATGTTCGCGTACAAGTTGGTTTCTGTTCCAAATCGTTCTGTTGTGTACCAAATCAATCCATTTGCATTGAATACTCATGCAGGAGCGCCTTATGATCGAGTTCAATCATGCGTCGACGACTGTTCGTGTACAAGTTGGTTTCTGTTCCAAATCGTTCTGTTGTGTAAAAAATCAATCCATTTGCATCGAATACTCATGCAGGAGCTCCTTACGATCGAGTTCATGCTAGCGACGACGTATGCTCGCGTACAAGTGGGTTTCTGTTCCAAATCGTTCTGTTGTGTAATAAATCAATGCATTTGCATCGAATTCTCATGCAGGGGCGCCTTATAATCGAGTTCATGCATGCGTTGACGAATGTTCGCGTACAAGTTGGTTTCTGTTCCAAATCTTTCTGTTGTGTACCAAATCAATCCATTTGCATCGAATACTCATGCAGGAGCGTCTTATGATCGAATTCATGCATGCGTTGACGAATGTTCGCGTACAAGTTGGTTTCTGTTCCAAATCTTTCTGTTGTGTACTAAATCAATCCATTTGCATCGAATTCTCATGCAGGGGCGCCTTATGATCGAGTTCATGCACAAGACGAGTAATGTTCGCGTACAAGTTGTTTTCTGTTACAAATTGTTCTGGTCTGTACAAAATCAAACCATTTGCAATCGAATTCTCATGGAGGAGCGCCTAATGATCGAGTTCATGCATGCGTCGACGAATGTTCGTGTACAAGTTGGTTTCTGTTCCAAATCGTTCTGTTGTGTAATAAATATATGCATTTGCATCGAATTCTCATGGAGGAGCGCCTTATGATCGAGTTCATGCATGCGTCGACGAATGCTCGTGTACAAGTTGGTTTTTGTTCCAAATCGTTCTGTTGTGTACCAAATCAATCCGTTTGCATCGAATACTCATGCAGGAGCGCCTTATGATCGAGTTCATGCATGCGTTGACGAATTTTCGCGTACAAGTTGGTTTCTGTTCCAAATCTTTCTGTTGTGTACCAAATCAATCCATTTGCATCGAATACTCATGCAGGAGCGTCTTATGATCGAATTCATGCATGCGTTGACGAATGTTCGCGTACAAGTTGGTTTCTGTTCCAAATCTTTCTGTTGTGTACCAAATCAATCCATTTGCATCGAATTCTCATGCAGGGGCGCCTTATGATCGAGTTCATGCACAAGACGAGTAATGTTCGCGTACAAGTTGTTTTCTGTTACAAATTGTTCTGGTCTGTACAAAATCAAACCATTTGCAATCGAATTCTCATGCAGGGTCGCCTTATGATCGAGTTCATGCTATCGACGACGTATGTTCGCGTGCAAGTGGGTTTCTGTTCCAAATCGTACTGTTGTGTAATAAATCAATGCATTTGCATCCAATTCTCGTACAGGAGCGTCTTATGATCGAGTTTATGCATGCGTTGACGAATGTTCGCGTACAAGTTGTTTTCTGTTCCAAATCATTCTGGTCTGTACAAAAGTAAACCATTTGCAATCGAATTCTCATGCAGGGGCGCCTTATGATCGAGTTCATGCATGCGTCGACGAATGTTCGTGTACAAGTGGGTTTCTGTTCCAAATCGTTCTGTTGTGTACAGAATCATTCCATTTGAATCGAATACTCATGCAGGAGCGCCTTATGATCGCGTTCATGCTAGCGACGACGTATGTTCGCATACAAGTTGGGTTCTGTTCCAAATCGTTCTGTTGTGTACAGAATCAAACCATTTGCAATCGAATTCTCATGCAGGGGCGCCTTATGATCGAGTTCATGCATGCGTCGACGAATGTTTGTGTACAAGTTGGTTTCAGTTCCAAATCGTTCTGTTGTGTACAGAATCGTTCCATTTGCATCGAATTCTCATGGAGGAGCGCCTTATGATCGAGTTCATGCTAGCGACGACGTATGTTCGCGTACAAGTTGGTTTCTGTTCCAAATCGTTCTGTTGTGTACAGAATCAGTCCATTTGCATCGATTTCTCATGGAGGAGCGCCTTATGACCGAGTTCAATCATGCGTCGTCGACTGTTCGTGTACAAGCTTGTTTCTGTTCCAAATCGTTCTGTTGTGTACAGAATCAGTCCATTTGCATCAAATTCTCATGGAGGAACGCCTTATGATCGAGTTCATGCATGCGTTGACGAATGTTCGCGTACAAGTGGGTTTCTGTTCCACATCGTTCTGTTGTGTAATAAATCAATGCATTTGCATCGAATTCTCATGCAGGGGCGCCTTATAATCGAGTTCATGCTATCGACGACGTATGTTCGCGTGCAAGTGGGTTTCTGTTGTAACAGACCTGTTCCCGGTACAGGCCTGTTACTAGTAGACGCTCGCCGTAACCCGAAACACCCCGACCGCGACCGAAACAAACCGAACCGCGCCGCGCCAACCATGCGCGACGAACCGACCGCACCGCGCGTCCCCGCGTCTACGAGCCATGTTTGGCGCCAAACGGAAGCCAAATATGGGCAACACGGAAACGCGACGTCACCGGAACTTCCGTCAAGTTCCACACCGCACCGCCCCGCAGCATCACGAAGCTAGTACTATAAGAGTCGCTGCAGAGATCACGCACGCTCTCGTTCCTCGCCGATCTCCGATCCGACCAGGCCGCTCCAGTAAGTAGCCCCTTATCTAGTGTTCGAGCCCGTGTCCCACGGCTCCTCGACACCCGAAATCCCCACGCGCACGGATCCGTGTCCCACGGACATCGACGCGCCCCGGTCTGCCCCGCGGTCGAGCCCGTGTCCCACGGCTCCTCGACACCCGAAATTCCCACGCGCACGGATCCGTGTCCCACGGACATCGACGCGTTCCGGTTCTTCTCACGTGTTCGAATCCGTGCCCCACGGATCCTCGGCGCGACCCGTGACTCTCTCGCGTACGACTCCGTGCCCCACGGAACATCGGCGCGCTCCGTGTACACTCACGTGTTCGAACCCGTGTCCCACGGACATCGACGCGTTCCGGTTTTCTCACGTGTTCGAATCCGTGCCCCACGGATCCTCGGCGCGATCCGTGACTCTCTCGCGTACGACTCCGTGCCCCACGGAACATCGGCGCGCTCCGTGTACACCCTCGCGTACGAATCCGTGCCCCACGGACCATCGGCGCGTTCCGCCCGAACCCCCGCGTTCGAACCCGTGCCCCACGGACACTCGACGTGTACCATATCGCCCACGCGTTCGACTCCGTGTCCCACGGACAATTGGCGCGTCCCTTACGCACATACGCGCTCAAACCCGTGCCCCACGGGGATTCGCGGCGTTCCCCGGCGAGCAGCATCGAGGACGGATATCACCAGGTCCCCGAGATTTCCGCGTCGCGACCGCGATCGCAAGCCGCCCGCGAGCCGGCGATAACGAGCTGACCACCACCGCGAATACACCGCGTTACCCCGGACGCGCGGTACCCCGGGAGCGAGCGATCCGCGAGCATAAAAGCATATCTGAGGAGGTTTATTTCATACCCGCACCTTCCCGTAACCTCCGAGCCGGTTAGTTCCTCGACGGCATGCGAACCCCGGCACGGCGAGCTTTCACAGGCACGAGGACCCGTTGTAACGAGCCACCGCGGAGAACGGACTCGTCACATGGCGCCCGAACAGGGACCTGGTAAAGGAAAATTTCGGCCACGTGGCCTCGCGCGCGTTGTGAGGTTAACTCGCCGCGAATGACACCCGATACCCGCGCCGCCTAGTGACGCCCAGGCGAAGCCGCGCTCGAGAACACCGATCGCCGCGGAAGACGGTACTACGCGCGCCATCTCGCGGTTCCGCCGCCAACCAGTGCAGGCACACGCGCGGCGCCTAGCTTTCACGACGCGTAACGTTACTGTAAACAGAGAAACGTCAGCTGTCAAACGCACGACAACCGGGGCCACACCGAAGCGCGCCGCGAGTGAATGCGGCCCAGCCGACCGGCCGGGAAAAGGACTACCACCGCCGAAGCCGTTTCGTGACCGGGAAGGACGCCGGAACATCTCCGCCAACGCTGGGCAGAATATATCAACCAGCAGACCGAGGAATTGTACCCCATGACGGAACCAGGAGTAACCACCAGGAAGATGGCGTCCGAAAAACCCGACCCGAACCGGAACATCGACCGCCTAAGGAAATCCGGCTGCGTCACCGACGGAAAGGACCCATTCGCATTTCTGGAGAGAGTGGCCGAATTAAGAAGATCCTACGGCATCACGGACGAAGAGCTCCTCCGGGGCGCTCCGGAACTGCTAAGGGGCCAGGCTCAGGCCTGGTATCGGAACGAGCAAGCCGATATCAAGACCTGGGAACAGTTTACCGCAGAATTCCTGGCCGTACACACACCGAACCATTCCCGGTTCCAACGAGACCAGGAAGCCCGCGACCGGAAACAACGACACGGCGAACCGTTCGTCGAATATATGACGGCGGTCACCACCCTCATGCGACGAGCTCAAATGCAGATGGGCGAGCGTCTGGAACTACTGCACGAAAATATGCGCGCAGACCACCGACGCCTCATCCAACTAAAAGACGTCGTCAACGTCCGGGACCTGCTAGAGCGGGTGCAACAAATAGAGCGATGCGACGAGCAAGAACTACGAAGCCGCCGCACCCCCATGCAATCCGCCGGGCGAGAAATAGCAGCCGCCATCGACGAACGATATAACACGGGCCGCGAGCCGATTGAAGCGCGCCTCCACCGACTAAGCGCCGCCCCGGGAGACCAAGGACAGCGGAAACCGACTACCGACATATACGACCCAGGTACGCACTGCTGGCGGTGCAAGCAACGCGGTCATTACCGGTTCGAATGCCGTAACGCGTATCGCAAATTTTGCTCACGATGCGGCCGCGACGGCACCCTCACACGCGATTGCCATCCGCCGGGAAACGGAATACGGGGCCCGCCGCCGAAAGACGCCCAACGGCCCCGTCAATAAAATATACGCCGCGTCCGTTCCTGCCGATTCTGCTCCTCGGGCGAGAGGTCGAAGCACTGCTCGACACCGGATCACAACTCTCATGCGTCAACGCAGAAGTCGCGGAATGGGCCCGCGAATGCGGAATACAACCTACTCATCAGTCCGGACTGATCTGCCTCGCCGACGGTACCGACGCGCAACCCGCGGGAACGATACGACTTACATTCTGCGCCGAAGGCTATGAATGGTCCGACGAGTTCACCATCCTGCCGAAGATGGGAACACCCGTGCTCCTGGGAATCCAGACAATCGCTGCCCTACAGGTGACGGTCCGCCCACCTCCCGAGGTGGCCACCTGGCCGATCGACTGCCACGCCGAACCTTGTTTACAATTGGGACTCCGGAAGATACACGGAACGGAGCGCGAGAGATTTGAGCAGTTCCTGGCCACCGAGTTGAAACTGTTCGAAAACGTGACGGGCCGCACCACGTTGATTCAACACCGAATCAAGCTAGCTAACCCGACCCCGCTCAAGCAGCGATACCGGCCGCGGAACCCAGCCATGCAAACGGTCATCAACGAAGAGGTGGACAAGATGCTCAATGACGGAGTAATCGAGCCGTCCAGCAGCCCTTGGAGCTCCCCCGTGGTCGTCGTCAAAAAGAAAGACGGGAAACCGCGCTTCTGCGTAGATTTCCGCAAATTGAACGAGCGCTCCGAAAAAGACGCCTACCCGCTGCCGCACATTCAAGCCACCCTGGACAAGCTACGAGGGGCAAGGTTCCTGACGACGCTGGACTTGAAAAACGGTTACTGGCAGGTACCCCTCGAGCCAACGAGCCGACCCCTCACCGCCTTCACCGTGCCAGGGAAGGGATTATTCCAGTTCACGGTCATGCCTTTCGGCCTGCACTCGGCCCCGGCCACGTTCCAACGCCTGCTCGATCAAATCATCGGCCCAGAACTCGAGCCGCATGCATTCGCGTACCTGGACGACATCATTATCGTCAGCGGTACCCTGGACACGCATCGCCAACATCTACGCGAAGTTTTTCGACGACTCCGCAGCGCTAGCCTGAAGCTCAACCCCGCCAAATGCCAATTCTGCGTCGACAGCCTCCGTTACCTGGGCCATATCGTCGACCAGCAAGGTATCCGGACGGACCCCGAAAAAACCAGCGCCATCGCACAGCTCGCTGCTCCAACGACGCTCCGGGAGGTACGCCGGTTCCACGGCATGGCCTCGTGGTACCGACGATTCGTGCCAAACTTCGCCGAAATCATGGAACCGCTGACCCGCCTCACACGGAAGAACGCGGCCTGGAGGTGGACGCCGGAGGAAGAACACGCATTCCGCACCATGAAGGATAAGCTGGTGGCCGCACCGATACTCGTCTGCCCGGATTTCTCACAGGAGTTCACGCTGCAAACCGACGCGAGTGATAGCGGACTGGGAATCGTGCTCACGCAGGGTCCCGACGACAACGAGCGGGTTATCGCATACGCCAGTCATACCCTGAGCGCGACCGAACGACGATATAGCGCCACAGAAAAGGAATGCCTGGCCGTGGTCTGGGGAATCAGAAAGATGAAACCCTACCTCGAAGGATACCACTTTACGGTAATAACCGACCACCAGGCCCTCCGCTGGCTGCAACAAATGGACAGCCCGACCGGGAGACTCGCCCGTTGGGCATTGGAGCTCCAACAATATGACTTCGATGTGAAATACCGCCCAGGCAGGCTGAACCATGTGGCCGACGCATTATCAAGGGCCGAACCGACGCCCGGCGTCAACCTGATAAGCGCAACGCCTCGCACCGACGCGTGGTACCAGAAGAAGATTGCCGCCGTACGGGATAGTCCAGCGTCCGAACCAGACTACCAGATTCGGGAAGGCAGGCTGTACCGACACATATTACACCAGCTGGATTACAACGAGCCAGAAACCAGCAGCGCCTGGAAGAGGTGCATACCCAGGGACGAACGAGAGGAAGTCCTGCGAAAACACCACGATGACCCAACGGCAGGTCACCTGGGAATCGCCAAGACAACCGTTCGACTGGCGCAAAGGTTCTACTGGCCGGGCATGTTCCGCGAGGCCGCGCGATACGTCCGGAACTGCACGAGCTGTCAGCAATATAAGACGCCTTCGCAGCAGCCACCGGGACGCCTACACGCCAACCCGGGCACGCAACCCTGGCACACCGTCTCGGTCGATCTAGTGGGACCATTACCGCGGTCACGCCGCGGTCACAATTGGCTGCTGGTTGCGCTCGACCGATTTACAAAATGGGTCGAGCTAATCCCGCTCCGGAAAGCAACTAGCGCCGCAGTCGCCGCCGCAATTCAGAAGGACGTCATCCTACGCCACGGGGCACCGGAGATCGTCATATCGGACAACGGGCGTCAATTCATCGGGGAGCCCTTTTCCAGCCTACTGAGTGCCGCTGGCACCACGCACCGCCGCACGCCACCGTACTCGCCCCACTGCAACCCCGTGGAAAGGGCGAACCGGGTGATCAAAACCATGATCGCTCAATATACCGGCAAGCAACAGGACCGCTGGGACGAAAGGCTGGACGAGATACGGTTCGCAATCAACACCGCGTGGCACGAGGCGACGGGATACAGCCCTGCTTACCTGAATCAGGGTAGGGAACTCCGGATACCAGGACAAACCACGTCAGGAGGCAGCGAAACGTCGCCGCGCCAACGATGGAAGAACCTTCGAGAGGCCCGGGAACTCGCCAATATGCACCTAGCCAGATCATTCGGGAGGCAAGCCCGGTATTACAACCTCCGGCACCGCAACTGGCGACCCGCCGTCGGAGACCGCGTATGGAAACGAGAGCATACCCTTTCGAACAAGGGCGCCGGAGTAAACGCGAAACTCTCACCGAAGTACAGCGGGCCGTACACAGTCGGGCGAATCATATCACCGGTCATCGTGGACCTACGCGGAACGAACAAGAAATGGACGCGACATATTCACGTCCAGGACCTGAAGCCGGACGGGGGAGACGACGCCGACCAAGTCGACCCTACGGAGGGACCGGACGACGACGCGAACCCAGATTCCCCGAGAAGGAATACACCGCCGACCCCCGCCCCCGCTGCCGACTCAGCACCCCGCCGCCGAGGTCGACCACGGAAATTGACACCCTTTGTTTCGTTCTGCCAACAGATAGTCCCAATATTTAGACGCAGCCCAAGGATGGAGGACTCTTGGGAAATCGACCTCCGGGATCTGTTCGCGGAGCCCGACCTCAGCGTGCGGCCCCGCACCCCAGACATCGCGTTGCCGCCAACGGCGCGCCCCGCACCGACAACAACGCCGACGGCGTCCACAACACCGACGCCTGCGACGCAGGCCCCCAAGGTGACCCCGCCGATCACTGCGTCTCCGCACACACCGGCCAGACAAGGGGCGGCAGAGCTGGACCGGACAGCCCGCCGCCCGACCAAACCACAGCTGGTCACGGGCAAGGGCGCCAAGCCGGCATCACCACCGACGACGGGGGGGACCCCTGCAGCCGAACGGGCCCTACCCCGGGTCACAAAAATCCGGGCGGTGACATGGCTGCCCAAATTCGAAAGGCTGCGGTCGCCGACAAGATCCGAGGCAGGCGCCACCTTCTTCCCGACGGGAAATATCACCTGCGAGCTGCCACGGGGACTATCCCCCCCACCGTATGGGATGAGGGAGCCGGAGCCACCGAACTGGTGGACCAAGTCGGTCCTGAAGGCGCCACGGAGCACCGGAAGAGCGGAACGCACGCCCCGTAAGCTGCCGGGAGGACACTGGCCCGACGGGCCAATCCAACCGGAGCCATCGACCAGCCGACGGAGCCGGAAAGCGAAAAAACCAGGGTCGCTCGAACACTGGTCCGCCCAGGAACCGGGGCCCGCGAGCACAACAACAGCGCCGGCCACCACCCAGCTCCCACCCGAGGCACCACCGCCGGCCAACCGGCCCACGGCGCCGAGGCCGCTGGCAACGCCGCACGTCGCGGCCGTCACCCGCCAAACCGCGCCCCCGCACCCCCCCACACCACCAGCGGGGGGGGGGAGCTGCTGGTCAGCGCGAAACTGGCCGAACTGGCCAAAAAGACGGCACCACCACGCCGGCAGGGCCCAACAACACCACCGCAGAACGAGCGCCCCGGCAACGATGGAAACCCGGTGCTACCTGACCGTGCGGCACCCCGAGCCCCGTCACCGATCCCATACACGGGAAAGATCGCGCCGTGTGCCACGGTGTGGCACCAACTTCCGACCGGTCGGCGTATCGAGGTACCGCTCCGCTACGCGATGACCGGGAAGTTCCATGTCGACACACCGGGGGGAAAGGAACGTTGGATAATGTTCTTTAATGCCAACGGTCAGGTACGGCGGTGCAAGCTGCGGAACCCGCCGGCCAGCGACGCGGACCGGCTATAAAGGTGCGCGAAGACACCCCGACGGGGCATGTGGCGTAGGATATAAGTGCGTTAGCTTTAAGTGCGTTAGTATGTAAGGACTAGGGTATAAGCGACTGTTAAGTGGAAACGGTGAGGTACGCCCCGACGGGGATACCAAGAATAATTCATTCACCGTCCGAAAAAAAAACGGCTACGACGTGACGAGGACGCGACACAACGCGCCGCAACATGCCCAACGTTTAGTTTTTTTTTCTCTTCTTCTTTCTTTCTTCTTTTTCTCTCGTCCTGTTCTTCTGCCCTTCGTTCTTCTCTCCGCGGCGGATTTTTCCGGTTTTGTTTTTGGAGTCCGATTTCCTCGTCCCGCCGTAGCCGTGATACAAGACTGAACACCGAGCCAAAAGAGGCAGAGTACCCCCTCGTTTAGTGGGTCGCCCGTCGCGAGCAAAGATAATCAAGTATTATTTTCTTTTTTTTTGTTTGTTATATGCCTTTATATTTTTTATACCGACGAACTAATTATGTCGTTTATTGTTTACGCCCCGTTGTTTGTTGTTCCGTACGAGCGGCTAGACCGCCAAATATAGTCGTCCTATGACCTAACCACTGTGTGTTACTGTCTTACCTGCCCAGGTTCCACCATAGTAGAGTAAGAACCCGATAGACACTAGACGTAACGCTGTACTTTATTTCTTTTAAATAAACTGGCACCGGGATCGTTCGCTCGCCACCCCGATGCAGGGAGGGGGTGTAACAGACCTGTTCCCGGTACAGGCCTGTTACTAGTAGACGCTCGCCGTAACCCGAAACACCCCGACCGCGACCGAAACAAACCGAACCGCGCCGCGCCAACCATGCGCGACGAACCGACCGCACCGCGCGTCCCCGCGTCTACGAGCCATGTTTGGCGCCAAACGGAAGCCAAATATGGGCAACACGGAAACGCGACGTCACCGGAACTTCCGTCAAGTTCCACACCGCACCGCCCCGCAGCATCACGAAACGAGTACTATAAGAGTCGCTGCAGAGATCACGCACGCTCTCGTTCCTCGCCGATCTCCGATCCGACCAGGCCGCTCCAGTAAGTAGCCCCTTATCTAGTGTTCGAGCCCGTGTCCCACGGCTCCTCGACACCCGAAATCCCCACGCGCACGGATCCGTGTCCCACGGACATCGACGCGCCCCGGTCTGCCCCGCGGTCGAGCCCGTGTCCCACGGCTCCTCGACACCCGAAATTCCCACGCGCACGGATCCGTGTCCCACGGACATCGACGCGTTCCGGTTCTTCTCACGTGTTCGAATCCGTGCCCCACGGACATCGACGCGTTCCGGTTTTCTCACGTGTTCGAATCCGTGCCCCACGGATCCTCGGCGCGACCCGTGACTCTCTCGCGTACGACTCCGTGCCCCACGGAACATCGGCGCGCTCCGTGTACACCCTCGCGTACGAATCCGTGCCCCACGGACCATCGGCGCGTTCCGCCCGAACCCCCGCGTTCGAACCCGTGCCCCACGGACACTCGACGTGTACCATATCGCCCACGCGTTCGACTCCGTGTCCCACGGACAATTGGCGCGTCCCTTACGCACATACGCGCTCAAACCCGTGCCCCACGGGGATTCGCGGCGTTCCCCGGCGAGCAGCATCGAGGACGGATATCACCAGGTCCCCGAGATTTCCGCGTCGCGACCGCGATCGCAAGCCGCCCGCGAGCCGGCGATAACGAGCTGACCACCACCGCGAATACACCGCGTTACCCCGGACGCGCGGTACCCCGGGAGCGAGCGATCCGCGAGCATAAAAGCATATCTGAGGAGGTTTATTTCATACCCGCACCTTCCCGTAACCTCCGAGCCGGTTAGTTCCTCGACGGCATGCGAACCCCGGCACGGCGAGCTTTCACAGGCACGAGGACCCGTTGTAACGAGCCACCGCGGAGAACGGACTCGTCACACTGTTCCAAATCGTTCTGTTGTGTAATAAATCAATGCATTTGCATCGAATTCTCATGGAGGAGCGCCTTATGATCGAGTTCATGCACAAGACGAGTAATGTTCGCGTACAAGTTGTTTTCTGTTACAAATCGTTCTGGTCTGTACAAAATCAAACCATTTGCAATCGAATTCTCATGCAGGGTCGCCTTATAATCGAGTTCATGCATGTGTCGACGTATGTTCGCATACAAGTTGGTTTCTGTTCCAAATCGTACTGTTGTGTAATAAATCAATGCATTTGCATCCAATTCTCGTGCAGGAGCGTCTTATGATCGAGTTCATGCATGCGTTGACGAATGTTCGCGTACAAGTTGGTTTCTGTTCCAAATCTTTCTGTTGTGTACCAAATCAATCCATTTGCATCGAATTCTCATGCAGGGGCGCCTTATGATCGAGTTCATGCACAAGACGAGTAATGTTCGCGTACAATTTGTTTTCTGTTCCAAATCGTTCTGGTCTGTACAAAATCAAACCATTTGCAATCGAATTCTCATGCAGGGTCGCCTTATAATCGAGTTCATGCATGTGTCGACGTATGTTCGCATACAAGTTGGTTTCTGTTCCAAATCGTACTGTTGTGTAATAAATCAATGCATTTGCATCCAATTCTCGTGCAGGAGCGTCTTATGATCGAGTTCATGCATGCGTTGACGAATGTTCGCGTACAAGTTGGTTTCTGTTCCAAATCTTTCTGTTGTGTACCAAATCAATCCATTTGCATCGAATACTCATGCAGGAGCGTCTTATGATCGAGTTCATGCATGCGTTGACGAATGTTCGCGTACAAGTAGTTTTCTGTTCCAAATCGTTCTGGTCTGTACAAAAGTAAACCATTTGCAATCGAATTCTCATGCAGGGTCGCCTTATAATCGAGTTCATGCATGTGTCGACGTATGTTCGCATACAAGTTGGTTTCTGTTCCATATCTTTCTGTTATGTACCAAATCAATCCATTTACATCGAATACTCATGCAGGAGCGCCTTATGATCGAGTTCATGCTATCGACGACGTATGTTCGCGTGCAAGTGGGTTTATGTTCCAAATCGTTCTGTTGTGTAATAAATCAATGCATTTGCATCGAATTCTCGTGCAGGAGCGTCTTATGATCGAGTTCATGCTAGCGACGACGTATGTTCGCGTACAAGTTGGTTTCTGTTCCAAATCGTTCTGTTGCGTACAGAATCAATCTATTTGCATCGAATTCTCATGGAGGAGCGCCTAATGATCGAGTTCATGCATGCGTCGACGAATGTTCGTGTACAAGTTGGTTTCTGTTACAAATCGTTCTGGTCTGTACAAAATCAAACCATTTGCAATCGAATTCTCATGCAGGGTCGCCTTATAATCGAGTTCATGCATGTGTCGACGTATGTTCGCATACAAGTTGGTTTCTGTTCCAAATCGTACTGTTGTGTAATAAATCAATGCATTTGCATCCAATTCTCGTGCAGGAGCGTCTTATGATCGAGTTCATGCATGCGTTGACGAATGTTCGCGTACAAGTTGGTTTCTGTTCCAAATCTTTCTGTTGTGTACCAAATCAATCCATTTGCATCGAATTCTCATGCAGGGGCGCCTTATGATCGAGTTCATGCACAAGACGAGTAATGTTCGCGTACAATTTGTTTTCTGTTCCAAATCGTTCTGGTCTGTACAAAATCAAACCATTTGCAATCGAATTCTCATGCAGGGTCGCCTTATAATCGAGTTCATGCATGTGTCGACGTATGTTCGCATACAAGTTGGTTTCTGTTCCAAATCGTACTGTTGTGTAATAAATCAATGCATTTGCATCCAATTCTCGTGCAGGAGCGTCTTATGATCGAGTTCATGCATGCGTTGACGAATGTTCGCGTACAAGTTGGTTTCTGTTCCAAATCTTTCTGTTGTGTACCAAATCAATCCATTTGCATCGAATACTCATGCAGGAGCGTCTTATGATCGAGTTCATGCATGCGTTGACGAATGTTCGCGTACAAGTAGTTTTCTGTTCCAAATCGTTCTGGTCTGTACAAAAGTAAACCATTTGCAATCGAATTCTCATGCAGGGTCGCCTTATAATCGAGTTCATGCATGTGTCGACGTATGTTCGCATACAAGTTGGTTTCTGTTCCATATCTTTCTGTTATGTACCAAATCAATCCATTTACATCGAATACTCATGCAGGAGCGCCTTATGATCGAGTTCATGCTATCGACGACGTATGTTCGCGTGCAAGTGGGTTTATGTTCCAAATCGTTCTGTTGTGTAATAAATCAATGCATTTGCATCGAATTCTCGTGCAGGAGCGTCTTATGATCGAGTTCATGCTAGCGACGACGTATGTTCGCGTACAAGTTGGTTTCTGTTCCAAATCGTTCTGTTGCGTACAGAATCAATCTATTTGCATCGAATTCTCATGGAGGAGCGCCTAATGATCGAGTTCATACATGCGTCGACGAATGTTCGTGTACAAGTTGGTTTCTGTTCCAAATCGTTCTGTTGTGTAATAAATATATGCATTTGCATCGAATTCTCATGGAGGAGCGCCTTATGATCGAGTTCATGCATGCGTCGACGAATGCTCGTGTACAAGTTGGTTTTTGTTCCAAGTCGTTCTGTTGTGTACCAAATCAATCCGTTTGCATCGAATACTCATGCAGGAGCGCCTTATGAACGAGTTCATGCTATGGACGACGTATGTTCGCGTGCAAGTGGGTTTCTGTTCCAAATCGTTCTGTTGTGTAATAAATCAATGCATTTGCATCGAATACTCATGCAGGAGCGCCTTATGATCGAGTTCATGCTAGCGACGACGTATGTTCGCGTACAAGTTGGTTTCTGTTCCAAATCGTTCTGTTGTGTAAAAAATCAATCCATTTGCATCGAATACTCATGCAGGAGCTCCTTACGATCGAGTTCATGCTAGCAACGACGTATGTTCGCGTACAAGTTGGTTTCTGTTCCAAATCGTGTTGTTGTGTACAAAATCAGTCCATTTGCATCGAATTCTCATGGAGGAACGCCTTATGATCGAGTTCATGCTAGCGACGAGGTATGTTCGCGTACAAGTTGGTTTCTGTTCCAAATCGTTCTGTTGTGTACAGAATCAGTCCATTTGCATCGATTTCTCATGGAGGAGCGCCTTATGACCGAGTTCAATCATGCGTCGACGACTGTTCGTGTACAAGCTGGTTTCTGTTCCAAATACTTCTGTTGTGTACAGAATCAATCCATTTGCATCGAATTCTCGTGCACGAGCGCCTTATGATTGAGTTCATGCATGCGTCGACGAATGCTCGTGTAGAAGTTGGTTTCTGTTCCAAATCTTTCTGTTGTGTACCAAATCAATCCATTTGCATCGAATACTCATGCAGGAGCGCCTTATGATCGAGTTCATGCTATCGACGACGTATGTTCGCGTACAAGTGGGTTTCTGTTCCACATCGTACTGTTGTGTAATAAATCAATGCATTTGCATCCAATTCTCGTGCAGGAGCGTCTTATGATCGAGTTCATGCATGAGTTGACGAATGTTCACGTACAAGTTGGTTTCTGTTTCAAATCGTTCTGTTGTGTACAAAATCAAACCATTTGTAATCGAATTCTCATGCAGGAGTGCCTTATGATCGAGTTCATGCACAAGACGAGTAATGTTCGCGTACAAGTTGTTTTCTGTTACAAATCGTTCTGGTCTGTACAAAATCAAACCATTTGCAATCGAATTCTCATGCAGGGTCGCCTTATAATCTAGTTCATGCATGTGTCGACGTATGTTCGCGTGCAAGTGGGTTTCTGTTCCAAATCGTACTGTTGTGTAATAAATCAATGCATTTGCATCGAATACTCATGCAGGAGCGCCTTATGATCGAGTTCATGCTATCGACGACGTATGTTCGCGTACAAGTGGGTTTCTGTTCCACATCGTACTGTTGTGTAATAAATCAATGCATTTGCATCCAATTCTCGTGCAGGAGCGTCTTATGATCGAGTTCATGCATGAGTTGACGAATGTTCGCGTACAAGTTGGTTTCTGTTACAAATCGTTCTGGTCTGTACAAAATCAAACCATTTGTAATCGAATTCTCATGCAGGAGTGCCTTATAATCGAGTTCATGCATGTGTCGACGTATGTTCGCATACAAGTTGGTTTCTGTTCCAAATCGTACTGTTGTGTAATAAATCAATGCATTTGCATCCAATTCTCGTGCAGGAGCGTCTTATGATCGTGTTCATGCATGCGTTGACGAATGTTCGCGTACAAGTTGTTTTCTGTTCCAAATCGTTCTGGTCTGTACAAAAGTAAACCATTTGCAATCGAATTCTCATGCAGGGGCGCCTTATAATCGAGTTCATGCTAGCGACGACGTATGTTCGCGTAAAAGTTGGTTTCTGTTCCAAATCGTGTTGTTGTGTACAAAATCAAACCATTTGTAATCGAATTCTCATGCAGGAGCGCCTTATGATCGAGTTCATGCATGCGTCGACGTATGTTCCCGTACAAGTGGGTTTCTGTTCCAAATCGTTCTGTTGTGTACAGAATCAGTCCATTTGCATCGATTTCTCATGGAGGAGCGCCTTATGACCGAGTTCAATCATGCGTCGACGACTGTTCGTGTACAAGCTTGTTTCTGTTCCAAATCGTACTGTTGTGTAATAAATCAATGCATTTGCATCCAATTCTCGTGCAGGAGCGTCTTATGATCGTGTTCATGCATGCGTTGACGAATGTTCGCGTACAAGTTGTTTTCTGTTCCAAATCGTTCTGTTGTGTACAGAATCAATCCATTCGCATCGAATTCTCATGCAGGAGTGCCTTATGATCGAGTTCATGCTAGCAACGACGTATGTTCGTGTACAAGTTGGTTTCTGTTCCAAATCGTTCTGTTGTGTAAAAAATCAAGCCATTTGCATCGAATACTCATGCAGGAGCGCCTTATGATCGAGTTCAATCATGCGTCGACGACTGTTCGTGTACAAGTTGGTTTCTGTTCCAAATCGTTCTGTTGTGTAAAAAATCAATCCATTTGCATCGAATACTCATGCAGGAGCTCCTTACGATCGAGTTCATGCTAGCGACGACGTATGCTCGCGTACAAGTGGGTCTCTGTTCCAAATCGTTCTGTTGTGTAATAAATCAATGCATTTGCATCGAATTCTCATGCAGGGGCGCCTTATAATCGAGTTCATGCATGCGTCGACGTATGTTCGCATACAAGTTGGTTTCTGTTCCATATCTTTCTGTTATGTACCAAATCAATCCATTTACATCGAATACTCATGCAGGAGCGCCTTATAATCGAGTTCATGCTATTGTGAAGCGTATATTATCGACCTCCCAGTAGGTACAATCCGCATACGACACCGCGACATATAACACGCGACATATCGCCATTTAAATCATCCGACACTCCTTTGTTCAAAGACCGCCCGGTAAAAATAGCGTGATAAGAAGATGTATAAAAGACTCGATACGCAATAAAAAGTCAGTCTTGGGTTAGTAATCAAATAGATACGTCATTTTGACACTTCCCAACTCCATATCCTCAATCCACGGCACGCGCCACGATTAAAACTCTCGGTTAGTTTACTAAGTTCTATAGTGAGATCGCTACGGGTCTTCCTATACGCGATACCGGTAGTTTGGTGTTAATAATTTCAATTATAAATAAATTCCCGTGACATTTTTGGCGATCCTGCCAGGATCCAACGGTTACTTCGCTGAAGACAGTTGGGATTCTAAAGCAATCTACGGAGCTTGACAACCCAAGGACTACGTGTGCCACGTCATTCAGCAGACGCCAAGGATCGAATATTTCCAGGTAAAAACAAAACAATGAGCAATCCGACAATAACGTCCACGTCAAACTCTGACATCCTGTCACGACTTGATGGCATATTTGACCATTTACGGAGACAAGACGACAAAATTAATCAATTAACCAACGCTCTGAAAACAATAAACAGCGAACGAAAAGAGCAAGCAACTGAGCTAAAGAAGTTGGGCGCTCGATTAGGAGTGTCGGCTATCACCGAAGAAGAACGGTCTTACGAAAGCACTGAAGAAGAAGAAAACTATATAACTGATGACAACGACAACACCGCACCTGACGTACCCCGACGTCAACCACTGACAAACAATAACGAAATTCCACCTGCTTCATCCTTAAATAATAATACTGTAAAAGCAAGCAAAGTACTTCGAGTAGTTGAGACCCTACACGGCAAAGACGACATCGGAGTAGAAGAATTTATTAAAACATGTAAATTTGCACGAAGCAAATGCTCTGAGCCAGATTTACTATTACGCATGATCATTACTGAAAAGATCACAGATCAAGCAAAGAAGAGTATACGTTTCTGCCGAATACATACTTATGAAGAACTCTACGATACCTTAAGGAGCCAAATTTCTGTTCCTACCACTGTAAGCGGCAGCCGAAACCGACTACAGAACATCAAGCAAGGTATGACCGAAAGTGTGCAATCGTACAGTTTGCGATTTCGGCAAATGCTTAGTGAGTTGGAATACGCAATCCAAGCCAAACATCGCAACCCGACAGCGCGTAACATTGCACTCGACCAAGAAAACGCCGAAGCACTACGCATGTATTCAATCAATCTACGACGGGACATAGGACAAATAATTATTCCTATGAGACCAAAGACCTTCTCCGAAGCACAGAGCGAAGCCACCAACATGGAACTCTGGTTACGTGACTCCAGAGTAGTCCAACAGTCACGCCCTATGAACATGCTGTCAAGGCCACAGTCAATTCAAGGGAAATTCACACGGCCAAACCATACCAGCAACAACCCTGCCGTCAGACCACCAGATAGCCGCATTATCACCAAAGCACCTATCGTCTGTGAACATTGCGGAAAATCGGGACACACAAAAGCAACTTGCTACCAACTCAAGCCGAAAAATTTTTACTCACCTCAGAGCGGAAAACTACCACCCCGTATCCACAGACTCGAGATGATCGAACCAGAAGCTACAGAATTAACTACACGCCAGGAGACCTGCAGTCAATATTCTGTCGATTCCAAGGAATGTCTAAACGAGGAAGACTCCTACTGGACACAGGAGCAGGAGCCAACATCATCAAACGAGGATTTGTAGAAAACTATACACTTTTACCACAAGTTCGACACATACGACTCGGCAATGACCAACACGAAATAACTAATATGACTGAACTATTTTTCCTTGGACAAAAACACGAATTCCTCATTGTCCCTGACGATTTCCCATTAATTGAAGACGGAATTCTTGGACTTCCCTATTTTAAAAAATACGAATATTCCATACACAACGATTACTTACAGCTTAACGAATTTAGTTATTCATTACAGACGACGCCCACTGAAATAGAGATACAACCAAACAAGGTCGCCTCACGGTTTTGTAAGATCAACAATGACATTACGAGGGTTTGTTTCATCAATACTGGTAAGCGGAACACGCACATTACAAATTTAATTGAATGTGAAAATAACATTAACAGAATCCACGAACTTACATCCAAATTACGGCTTGATCACATTGAATCCTGCATGCGAGAAACCATCCTAAAAATTGTTAGTTCCTACAACGATATTTTTACGTTAGAAGCCGATCCACTACCTTGTACTTCATTGACAGAACATACAATTGTATTAAAAAATCAAAAACCTATTAATATAAAATCATACAGATCACCAGAATGTCATAAAGCCGAAATCCACCGACAAATGAACGAAATGTTAGACAAAGGAGTTATAGAATCATCGGACTCTCCTTTTAACGCCCCGGTATGGGTAGTACCCAAGAAACGCGATGCTTCGGGAAAACAGAAATGGCGAATCGTAATCGACTTTCGTAAACTCAACGAGCAAACTGACCAGGACGCATACCCACTACCAAACTCTGACGAAATACTACAACATTTAGGCAACGCAAAGTTCTTCTCGGCACTCGACCTTTCGTCCGGTTTTCACCAGATCCCAATGCATCCAGATTGCAAAAAATACACTGCTTTTTCGACATCCGACGGACACTTTCATTATAATAGGATGCCTTTCGGGCTTAAGAACGCCCCTGCCACATTCCAACGAATGATGGACACGGCCCTGCGTGGATTAGTTGACAAATATTGTTTTGTGTACCTCGATGATATAATAATTTTCGGCAGTACCCTTGAAGAACATAATAGAAACCTCGCGATCGTTTTCCAAAGACTTAGAGAAACAGGACTGAAACTACAAATTGATAAATGTGAATTTTTGAAACCTGAACTCGAATATTTAGGACATATAGTAACAAAAGACGGAGTAAAACCTAACCCGGAAAAATTAGACGCGATCAAAAACTTTAAGATCCCCACCACTGTAACTCAGATAAAATCATTCTTAGGACTCACAGGATACTATCGCAAATTTATTAGAAACTTTGCCAAATTTTCGAAACCACTCACTGACCTAACGCAGAAAAACACTCCTTTCCATTGGACTCAGAAACAACAAGATTCTTTTGACTATCTAAAAACGAAACTTTGTGAAACACCCATCCTATGTTACCCAGACTTTACACAGACTTTCACTTTAACTACAGATGCCAGCAATGAAGGAATTGGTGGTGTACTCTCCCAAAATGACCATCCCTGCTGCTACATATCTCGAACCTTAAATTCGGCTGAAAAAAATTATAGTACTACAGAGAAAGAATTACTCGCAATTGTGTGGGCTGTTAAACGCCTACGACAATACTTGCTCGGAAGAAAATTCATTATCCAAACCGATCACCAAGCTCTCAAATGGCTACACAATGTACGCGATCCCTCTTCCAGACTCATGCGTTGGCGGCTGAGACTCGAAGAGTACGAATATACAATTGAATACAAAAAGGGAAAAGAAAACACAGTAGCAGACGCCCTTTCCCGACTTCATCCTCTAACAATCACCAGCAATGTCCCCTTCCATAAAACCGTTAAAATTGTACTACCTCCCGACGCACGAAAAACTGAAGGCAATTCATCCAATGCAGAAGAATCATGCAGTCCCCAAGAAATCTTATGGTTAGAATACGACAATTGGAAGGCCCAGCCTACCGCGACCCCTATACAAATAACCGCTAACAGACCACATTGGACACAATTAACTACCGACTTGCTTGGCCAATACGACGAAGAACAATGGTTAGTCAAACTTCACGATCTAATGGCACTTCAAAAGGACAAAACTACCATTTGTTTCGGAATAAACGACGGTTTTCAACCAATTCAAATAACTGAGATTCAACTTATGCTGAGATTCCTTATGAAATATTATCCTGATAAAAAATTACGTTTTGCACAAGAACCGCTTAGAGAATACACTAATGACGAGAAAAAACAGATTCTTTTCGAAAATCATGATAACGCACAACATTTAGGTGAAAATAAAACTATAGAACGCATAAAAGAACGACATTACTGGACTAACATTGACCGAGACATATGCGAGTACATAAAGAAATGTGATATCTGCCAAAGAAACAAATTGACACGTATACGACCGCGCGAGGAAAGTATTATACCCGATACACCTCAGAATCCTAATGATAAAGTAGCACTTGACATTATTGGGCCACTCATTACGACTACTAGAGGAAATCAATTTATTCTCTCAATCCAAGATTGTTTAACCAAATATTTACTCCTCGTACCTCTAGACAATCAAAGAGCAGATTCCATTATAAATGCCTTAATTGAACATTACGTATATGTCTTTTCCTCACCTAAACACATCCTCACTGATCAAGGGCAAAATTTTGTATGTAAGTTAATGGAATCCTTCGAAAAGGCTTTCAAAATCAAACACATTAAGACCACGAGTTTCCATCCTCAGAGCAATGGAGCTCTGGAAAGAACCCACGGTACAGTTAAAGATTTACTTAGAACCTGTATAGATCAAAAGAAATCCGAATGGGATGAGCATCTAAATCTTATTTGCATGGCATATAATACGTCAGTTCATTCAGGCACAGGGTACACGCCCTTTGAATTAACTTTCGGACGTAAAGCCAATTTACCTTCAGCTATCGCGACAACGCCTAGCTTAACAAAAAACGAATTATTTCAATTATGGAAACAAAGACACAAAGAGTATTTGGCAAACGCTACAGTTATTATAGAGGCTAACAAAAGACGTTATAAAAATGAGCAAGACCGAAAAATACGAATAAAAAGCCTTTACAACGTAGGAGACCTTGTTTTGTTGCACAATGAGCATAAAAAACATAAACTCGATTCAGAATGGATAGGACCTTACAAGATTCTCGAAGTACACACTCCGAATTACTTATTACAAATTAATAACAAAAAGACACTATTAACACACGGAAACAGAATTAAAATATACAATTCTAATTTCAGCTCTTAACACTATTTATGACTCAGGGATATGCGCTCCAAATCCAACATTTAAATAATACTCAAATAATCGAAGAAAGAATAGGGATTAGTTTTGTATACCATAATGAAGTAAAGATATCTGTTATATTCGATGTAAACGAAATCGACGTAAATCTGTCAAAAATAATGCAAATGCACACACTCACACTCACACTCTGTAAGACCCGAAATTGCGCACCTTTCGGACTCGACATAATTTCGGCAAAAATAACGAAATTAAACAAAGCACATTTGAAACTCAACACAATTTTACACAAACGACCCCGACGCGGACTTCTTAACGTAATAGGCTCCGTTTCTAAATCTCTGTTTGGTACCTTAGACGAAGACGACCTAAAGCTAAGAAATGATAATATGGACAAATTATTCGACCAACAAAACGAAATCACACACATTGTACAAAATCAGACAGCCATGATAAAAACAATAATTAGCAGCAACGATTTCAGACATTTAACGCAAATATTAGACAACAACACGAATGAACTAGCCAATGCATATAGCGATCAATTACTATTAAGACATCTCATAATATTAGAAGCCATGATATTCGACCTAACAGCAAAAATAAATGATTTCCATTTCACGCTCATACTTGGAAAACGCGGAATTATCGACACCACTTTAATGAACATAGCAGATTTTTTGGAAGCATATAATAACGTTACTCAAAGAAATTTCATACTACATCATATAGACGGAAAACCGGAGAATTTCCAAATTCTAATCGATATCAGTAAACTCAAAACACAGATCTCAAATGGAAAAATAATATATCAAATAATTGTGCCGATTTTAGAGGAACAAGAATGGGAAATTATCCGATATTACGCTATACCGCATAAAATTAATAATGTTTTTTTTGCACCCATATTAGATCATGACACTGTGTTACAGCAACACGATTCCAAAATAATAATTGACAAACAATATATAGACGACTATTGTAGGGACAGTTCAATAGGGCTCATTTGCGAACGAACACAACCGACACGAAATGATTACATTACTGGATGTCAAATAGCTCAAAAAGATTACACTGCCTGCGGTACAGCCATATTCAAAATCGACGACATCACTTTCATACCAATGCACACACCGAACAAGTACATAGCAATCCCTAAAAACAGTATAGATATCCAAACATTTTGCGACAACAATAGGAAAATAGAAATTTCGAAACCCGTAATACTATATACTTCAACCGAATGTCTACTAACATATAACAATAATGTAATGAAGATTGGAGGAAAGACGTTAGAAACTAAAATAATTACCACTGACTACACATTGGCCATTAATCTTACAAACGACGAAATTAAATTATTAAACGATTATATTCCAAGAGCTCCAAAAATCACTCCAAACTTCAATAATTTCAGGGAATCTTTAAACTCAATGTACTCACGATTGGAAAGGCTTAAAAATCAACGTAGAATTCTCTCTGCTACAGACATAGGTTACAGTATACTCAAAATTGCCGGTTGGATCTCATTAGGTCTCGTAACATTATATACTCTTCGCAAAATAGGACTCTTTAAGTTTATATCGAATTTAATCCCAAGAAACTTCTGTCTCAAAATTTGTTGCAACGAAATCAAAATGGAAAATGTAAACACAACCAGTAATCAACCATCATCATCACCGAACATACATGCATCCCCTGAATGCGTATCAATGGACAGATACGCAGGCATAGAAGACTTCCCAACACCTATGCGAAAAGTCGTGCGATTTGGAGACCAAATCAAGGCTAAGAAGGGGGGTGTGAAGCGTATATTATCGACCTCCCAGTAGGTACAATCCGCATACGACACCGCGACATATAACACGCGACATATCGCCATTTAAATCATCCGACACTCCTTTGTTCAAAGACCGCCCGGTAACAATAGCGTGATAAGAAGATGTATAAAAGACTCGATACGCAATAAAAAGTCAGTCTTGGGTTAGTAATCAAATAGATATGTCATTTTGACACTTCCCAACTCCATATCCTCAATCCACGGCACGCGCCACGATTAAAACTCTCGGTTAGTTTACTAAGTTCTATAGTGAGATCGCTACGGGTCTTCCTATACGCGATACCGGTAGTTTGGTGTTAATAATTTCAATTATAAATAAATTCCCGTGACACTATCGACGACGTATGTTCGCGTGCAAGTGGGTTTCTGTTCCAAATCGTTCTGTTGTGTAATAAATCAATGCATTTGCATCGAATTCTCGTGCAGGAGCGTCTTATGATCGAGTTCATGCATGCGTTGACGAATGTTCCCGTACAAGTTGGTTTCTGTTCCAAATCGTTCTGTTGCGTACAGAATCAATCTATTTGCATCGAATTCTCATGGAGGAGCGCCTAATGATCGAGTTCATGCATGCGTCGACGAATGTTCGTGTACAAGTTGGTTTCTGTTCCAAATCGTTCTGTTGTGTAATAAATATATGCATTTGCATCGAATTCTCATGGAGGAGCGCCTTATGGTCGAGTTCATGCATGCGTCGACGAATGCTCGTGTACAAGTTGGTTTCTGTTCCAAGTCGTTCTGTTGTGTACCAAATCAATCCGTTTGCATCGAATACTCATGCAGGAGCGCCTTATGATCGAGTTCATGCTAGCGACGACGTATGTTCGCGTACAAGTGGGTTTCTGTTCCACATCGTACTGTTGTGTAATAAATCAATGCATTTGCATCGAATACTCATGCAGGAGCGCCTTATGATCGAGTTCATGCTAGCGACGACGTATGTTCGCGTACAAGTGGGTTTCTGTTCCACATCGTACTGTTGTGTAATAAATCAATGCATTTGCATCCAATTCTCGTGCAGGAGCGTCTTATGATCGAGTTCATGCATGAGTTGACGAATGTTCGCGTACAAGTTGGTTTCTGTTACAAATCGTTCTGGTCTGTACAAAATCAAACCATTTGTAATCGAATTCTCATGCAGGAGTGCCTTATAATCGAGTTCATGCATGTGTCGACGTATGTTCGCATACAAGTTGGTTTCTGTTCCAAATCGTACTGTTGTGTAATAAATCAATGCATTTGCATCCAATTCTCGTGCAGGAGCGTCTTATGATCGTGTTCATGCATGCGTTGACGAATGTTCGCGTACAAGTTGTTTTCTGTTCCAAATCGTTCTGGTCTGTACAAAAGTAAACCATTTGCAATCGAATTCTCATGCAGGGGCGCCTTATAATCGAGTTCATGCTAGCGACGACGTATGTTCGCGTAAAAGTTGGTTTCTGTTCCAAATCGTGTTGTTGTGTACAAAATCAATCCATTTGCAACGAATTCTCGTGCACGAGCGCCTTATGATTGAGTTCATGCATGCGTCGACGAATGCTCGTGTACAAGTTGGTTTCTGTTCCAAATCTTTCTGTTGTATACCAAGTCAATCCATTTGCATCGAATACTCATGCAGGAGCGCCTTATGATCGAGTTCATGCTATCGACGACGTATGTTCGCGTACAAGTGGGTTTCTGTTCCAAATCGTACTGTTGTGTAATAAATCAATGCATTTGCATCCAATTCTCGTGCAGGAGCGTCTTATGATCGAGTTCATGCATGCGTTGACGAATGTTCGCGTACAAGTTGGTTTCTGTTCCAAATCTTTCTGTTGTGTACCAAATCAATCCATTTGCATCGAATACTCATGCAGGAGCGTCTTATGATCGAGTTCATGCATGCGTTGACGAATGCTCGTGTACAAGTTGGTTTCTGTTCCAAATCTTTCTGTTGTGTACCAAGTCAATCCATTTGCATCGAATACTCATGCAGGAGCGCCTTATGATCGAGTTCATGCTATCGACGACGTATGTTCGCGTACAAGTTGGTTTCTGTTCCAAATCTTTCTGTTGTGTACCAAATCAATCCATTTGCATCGAATTCTCATGCAGGGGCGCCTTATGATCGAGTTCATGCACAAGACGAGTAATGTTCGCGTACAAGTTGTTTTCTGTTACAAATTGTTCTGGTCTGTACAAAATCAAACCATTTGCAATCGAATTCTCATGCAGGGTCGCCTTATGATCGAGTTCATGCTATCGACAACGTATGTTCGCGTGCAAGTGGGTTTCTGTTCCAAATCGTACTGTTGTGTAATAAATCAATGCATTTGCATCGAATACTCATGCAGGAGCGCCTTATGATCGAGTTCATGCTATCGACGACGTATGTTCGCGTACAAGTGGGTTTCTGTTCCACATCGTACTGTTGTGTAATAAATCAATGCATTTGCATCCAATTCTCGTGCAGGAGCGTCTTATGATCGAGTTCATGCATGAGTTGACGAATGTTCGCGTACAAGTTGGTTTCTGTTACAAATCGTTCTGGTCTGTACAAAATCAAACCATTTGTAATCGAATTCTCATGCAGGAGTGCCTTATAATCGAGTTCATGCATGTGTCGACGTATGTTCGCATACAAGTTGGTTTCTGTTCCAAATCGTACTGTTGTGTAATAAATCAATGCATTTGCATCCAATTCTCGTGCAGGAGCGTCTTATGATCGTGTTCATGCATGCGTTGACGAATGTTCGCGTACAAGTTGTTTTCTGTTCCAAATCGTTCTGGTCTGTACAAAAGTAAACCATTTGCAATCGAATTCTCATGCAGGGGCGCCTTATAATCGAGTTCATGCTAGCGACGACGTATGTTCGCGTAAAAGTTGGTTTCTGTTCCAAATCGTGTTGTTGTGTACAAAATCAAACCATTTGTAATCGAATTCTCATGCAGGAGCGCCTTATGATCGAGTTCATGCATGCGTCGACGTATGTTCCCGTACAAGTGGGTTTCTGTTCCAAATCGTTCTGTTGTGTACAGAATCAGTCCATTTGCATCGATTTCTCATGGAGGAGCGCCTTATGACCGAGTTCAATCATGCGTCGACGACTGTTCGTGTACAAGCTTGTTTCTGTTCCAAATCGTACTGTTGTGTAATAAATCAATGCATTTGCATCCAATTCTCGTGCAGGAGCGTCTTATGATCGTGTTCATGCATGCGTTGACGAATGTTCGCGTACAAGTTGTTTTCTGTTCCAAATCGTTCTGGTCTGTACAAAAGTAAACCATTTGCAATCGAATTCTCATGCAGGGGCGCCTTATAATCGAGTTCATGCTAGCGACGACGTATGTTCGCGTAAAAGTTGGTTTCTGTTCCAAATCGTGTTGATGTGTACAAAATCAAACCATTTGTAATCGAATTCTCATGCAGGAGCGCCTTATGATCGAGTTCATGCATGCGTCGACGTATGTTCCCGTACAAGTGGGTTTCTGTTCCAAATCGTTCTGTTGTGTACAGAATCAGTCCATTTGCATCGAATTCTCATGGAGGAGCGCCTTATGACCGAGTTCAATCATGCGTCGACGACTGTTCGTGTACAAGCTTGTTTCTGATCCAAATCGTTCTGTTGTGTACAGAATCAGTCCATTTGCATCGAATTCTCATGGAGGAACGCCTTATGATCGAGTTCATGCATGCGTTGACGAATGTTCGCGTACAAGTTGGTTTCTGTTCCAAATCGTTCTGTTGTGTACAGAATCAATCCATTCGCATCGAATTCTCATGCAGGAGCGCCTTATGATCGAGTTCAATCATGCGTCGACGACTGTTCGTGTACAAGTTGGTTTCTGTTCCAAATCGTTCTGTTGTGTAAAAAATCAATCCATTTGCATCGAATACTCATGCAGGAGCTCCTTACGATCGAGTTCATGCTAGCGACGACGTATGCTCGCGTACAAGTGGGTCTCTGTTCCAAATCGTTCTGTTGTGTAATAAATCAATGCATTTGCATCGAATTCTCATGCAGGAGCGCCTTATAATCGAGTTCATGCATGCGTCGACGTATGTTCGCATACAAGTTGGTTTCTGTTCCATATCTTTCTGTTATGTACCAAATCAATCCATTTACATCGAATACTCATGCAGGAGCGCCTTATGATCGAGTTCATGCTATCGACGACGTATGTTCGCGTGCAAGTGGGTTTCTGTTCCAAATCGTTCTGTTGTGTAATAAATCAATGCATTTGCATCGAATTCTCGTGCAGGAGCGTCTTATGATCGAGTTCATGCATGCGTTGACGAATGTTCCCGTACAAGTTGGTTTCTGTTCCAAATCGTTCTGTTGCGTACAGAATCAATCTATTTGCATCGAATTCTCATGGAGGAGCGCCTAATGATCGAGTTCATGCATGCGTCGACGAATGTTCGTGTACAAGTTGGTTTCTGTTCCAAATCGTTCTGTTGTGTAATAAATATATGCATTTGCATCGAATTCTCATGGAGGAGCGCCTTATGATCGAGTTCATGCATGCGTCGACGAATGCTCGTGTACAAGTTGGTTTCTGTTCCAAATCGTTCTGTTGCGTACAGAATCAATCTATTTGCATCGAATTCTCATGGAGGAGCGCCTAATGATCGAGTTCATGCATGCGTCGACGAATGTTCGTGTACAAGTTGGTTTCTGTTCCAAATCGTTCTGTTGTGTAATAAATATATGCATTTGCATCGAATTCTCATGGAGGAGCGCCTTATGATCGAGTTCAATCATGCGTCGACGACTGTTCGTGTACAAGTTGGTTTCTGTTCCAAATCGTTCTGTTGTGTAAAAAATCAATCCATTTGCATCGAATACTCATGCAGGAGCTCCTTACGATCGAGTTCATGCTAGCGACGACGTATGCTCGCGTACAAGTGGGTCTCTGTTCCAAATCGTTCTGTTGTGTAATAAATCAATGCATTTGCATCGAATTCTCATGCAGGAGCGCCTTATAATCGAGTTCATGCATGCGTCGACGTATGTTCGCATACAAGTTGGTTTCTGTTCCATATCTTTCTGTTATGTACCAAATCAATCCATTTACATCGAATACTCATGCAGGAGCGCCTTATGATCGAGTTCATGCTATCGACGACGTATGTTCGCGTGCAAGTGGGTTTCTGTTCCAAATCGTTCTGTTGTGTAATAAATCAATGCATTTGCATCGAATTCTCGTGCAGGAGCGTCTTATGATCGAGTTCATGCATGCGTTGACGAATGTTCCCGTACAAGTTGGTTTCTGTTCCAAATCGTTCTGTTGCGTACAGAATCAATCTATTTGCATCGAATTCTCATGGAGGAGCGCCTAATGATCGAGTTCAATCATGCGTCGACGACTGTTCGTGTACAAGCTTGTTTCTGATCCAAATCGTTCTGTTGTGTACGGAATCAGTCCATTTGCATCGAATTCTCATGGAGGAACGCCTTATGATCGAGTTCATGCATGCGTTCACGAATGTTCGCGTACAAGTTGGTTTCTGTTCCAAATCGTTCTGTTGTGTACAGAATCAATCCATTCGCATCGAATTCTCATGCAGGAGCGCCTTATGATCGAGTTCAATCATGCGTCGACGACTGTTCGTGTACAAGTTGGTTTCTGTTCCAAATCGTTCTGTTGTGTAAAAAATCAATCCATTTGCATCGAATACTCATGCAGGAGCTCCTTACGATCGAGTTCATGCTAGCGACGACGTATGCTCGCGTACAAGTGGGTCTCTGTTCCAAATCGTTCTGTTGTGTAATAAATCAATGCATTTGCATCGAATTCTCATGCAGGAGCGCCTTATAATCGAGTTCATGCATGCGTCGACGTATGTTCGCATACAAGTTGGTTTCTGTTCCATATCTTTCTGTTATGTACCAAATCAATCCATTTACATCGAATACTCATGCAGGAGCGCCTTATGATCGAGTTCATGCTATCGACGACGTATGTTCGCGTGCAAGTGGGTTTCTGTTCCAAATCGTTCTGTTGTGTAATAAATCAATGCATTTGCATCGAATTCTCGTGCAGGAGCGTCTTATGATCGAGTTCATGCATGCGTTGACGAATGTTCCCGTACAAGTTGGTTTCTGTTCCAAATCGTTCTGTTGCGTACAGAATCAATCTATTTGCATCGAATTCTCATGGAGGAGCGCCTAATGATCGAGTTCATGCATGCGTCGACGAATGTTCGTGTACAAGTTGGTTTCTGTTCCAAATCGTTCTGTTGTGTAATAAATATATGCATTTGCATCGAATTCTCATGGAGGAGCGCCTTATGATCGAGTTCATGCATGCGTCGACGAATGCTCGTGTACAAGTTGGTTTCTGTTCCAAGTCGTTCTGTTGTGTACCAAATCAATCCGTTTGCATCGAATACTCATGCAGGAGCGCCTTATGATCGAGTTCATGCTATGGACGACGTATGTTCGCGTGCAAGTGGGTTTCTGTTCCAAATCGTTCTGTTGTGTAATAAATCAATGCATTTGCATCGAATACTCATGCAGGAGCGCCTTATGATCGAGTTCATGCTAGCGACGACGTATGTTCGCGTACAAGTTGGTTTCTGTTCCAAATCGTTCTGTTGTGTAAAAAATCAATCCATTTGCATCGAATACTCATGCAGGAGCTCCTTACGATCGAGTTCATGCTAGCAACGACGTATGTTCGCGTACAAGTTGGTTTCTGTTCCAAATCGTGTTGTTGTGTACAAAATCAGTCCATTTGCATCGAATTCTCATGGAGGAACGCCTTATGATCGAGTTCATGCTAGCGACGACGTATGTTCGCGAACAAGTTGGTTTCTGTTCCAAATCGTTCTGTTGTGTACAGAATCAGTCCATTTGCATCGATTTCTCATGGAGGAGCGCCTTATGACCGAGTTCAATCATGCGTCGACGACTGTTCGTGTACAAGCTGGTTTCTGTTCCAAATACTTCTGTTGTGTACAGAATCAATCCATTTGCATCGAATTCTCGTGCACGAGCGCCTTATGATTGAGTTCATGCATGCGTCGACGAATGCTCGTGTAGAAATTGGATTCTGTTCCAAATCTTTCTGTTGTGTACCAAATCAATCCATTTGCATCGAATACTCATGCAGGAGCGCCTTATGATCGAGTTCATGCTAGCAACGACGTATGTTCGCGTACAAGTTGGTTTCTGTTCCAAATACTTCTGTTGTGTACAGAATCAATCCATTTGCATCGAATTCTCGTGCACGAGCGCCTTATGATTGAGTTCATGCATGCGTCGACGAATGCTCGTGTACAAGTTGGTTTCTGTTCCAAATCTTTCTGTTGTGTACCAAGTCAATCCATTTGCATCGAATACTCATGCAGGAGCGCCTTATGATCGAGTTCATGCTATCGACGACGTATGTTCGCGTACAAGTGGGTTTCTGTTCCAAATCGTACTGTTGTGTAATAAATCAATGCATTTGCATCCAATTCTCGTGCAGGAGCGTCTTATGATCGAGTTCATGCATGCGTTGACGAATGTTCGCGTACAAGTTGGTTTCTGTTCCAAATCTTTCTGTTGTGTACCAAATCAATCCATTTGCATCGAATACTCATGCAGGAGCGTCTTATGATCGAGTTCATGCATGCGTTGACGAATGCTCGTGTACAAGTTGGTTTCTGTTCCAAATCTTTCTGTTGTGTACCAAGTCAATCCATTTGCATCGAATACTCATGCAGGAGCGCCTTATGATCGAGTTCATGCTATCGACGACGTATGTTCGCGTACAAGTTGGTTTCTGTTCCAAATCTTTCTGTTGTGTACCAAATCAATCCATTTGCATCGAATTCTCATGCAGGGGCGCCTTATGATCGAGTTCATGCACAAGACGAGTAATGTTCGCGTACAAGTTGTTTTCTGTTACAAATTGTTCTGGTCTGTACAAAATCAAACCATTTGCAATCGAATTCTCATGCAGGGTCGCCTTATGATCGAGTTCATGCTATCGACAACGTATGTTCGCGTGCAAGTGGGTTTCTGTTCCAAATCGTACTGTTGTGTAATAGATCAATGCATTTGCATCCAATTCTCGTACAGGAGCGTCTTATGATCGAGTTCATGCACGCGTTGACGAATGTTCGCGTACAAGTTGTTTTCTGTTCCAAATCGTTCTGGTCCGTACAAAAGTAATCCATTTGCATCGAATTCTCATGCAGGAGTGCCTTATGATCGAGTTCATGCTAGCAACGACGTATGTTCGTGTACAAGTTCGTTTCTGTTCCAAATCGTTCTGTTGTGTAAAAAATCAAACCATTTGCATCGAATACTCATGCAGGAGAGCCTTATGATCGAGTTCATGCATGTGTCGACGTATGTTCGCGTGCAAGTGGGTTTCTGTTCCAAATCGTTCTGTTGTGTAATAAATCAATGCATTTGCATCGAATACTCATGCAGGAGCGCCTTATGATCGAGTTCAATCATGCGTCGACGACTGTTCGTGTACAAGTTGGTTTCTGTTCCAAATCGTTCTGTTGTGTAAAAAATCAATCCATTTGCATCGAATACTCATGCAGGAGCGCCTTATGATCGAGTTCATGCTATCGACGACGTATGTTCGCGTGCAAGTGGGTTTCTGTTCCAAATCGTTCTGTTGTGTAATAAATCAATGCATTTGCATCGAATTCTCGTGCAGGAGCGTCTTATGATCGAGTTCATGCATGCGTTGACGAATGTTCCCGTACAAGTTGGTTTCTGTTCCAAATCGTTCTGTTGCGTACAGAATCAATCTATTTGCATCGAATTCTCATGGAGGAGCGCCTAATGATCGAGTTCATGCATGCGTCGACGAATGTTCGTGTACAAGTTGGTTTCTGTTCCAAATCGTTCTGTTGTGTAATAAATATATGCATTTGCATCGAATTCTCATGGAGGAGCGCCTTATGATCGAGTTCATGCATGCGTCGACGAATGCTCGTGTACAAGTTGGTTTCTGTTCCAAGTCGTTCTGTTGTGTACCAAATCAATCCGTTTGCATCGAATACTCATGCAGGAGCGCCTTATGATCGAGTTCATGCTATGGACGACGTATGTTCGCGTGCAAGTGGGTTTCTGTTCCAAATCGTTCTGTTGTGTAATAAATCAATGCATTTGCATCGAATACTCATGCAGGAGCGCCTTATGATCGAGTTCATGCTAGCGACGACGTATGTTCGCGTACAAGTTGGTTTCTGTTCCAAATCGTTCTGTTGTGTAAAAAATCAATCCATTTGCATCGAATACTCATGCAGGAGCTCCTTACGATCGAGTTCATGCTAGCAACGACGTATGTTCGCGTACAAGTTGGTTTCTGTTCCAAATCGTGTTGTTGTGTACAAAATCAGTCCATTTGCATCGAATTCTCATGGAGGAACGCCTTATGATCGAGTTCATGCTAGCGACGACGTATGTTCGCGAACAAGTTGGTTTCTGTTCCAAATCGTTCTGTTGTGTACAGAATCAGTCCATTTGCATCGATTTCTCATGGAGGAGCGCCTTATGACCGAGTTCAATCATGCGTCGACGACTGTTCGTGTACAAGCTGGTTTCTGTTCCAAATACTTCTGTTGTGTACAGAATCAATCCATTTGCATCGAATTCTCGTGCACGAGCGCCTTATGATTGAGTTCATGCATGCGTCGACGAATGCTCGTGTAGAAATTGGATTCTGTTCCAAATCTTTCTGTTGTGTACCAAATCAATCCATTTGCATCGAATACTCATGCAGGAGCGCCTTATGATCGAGTTCATGCTAGCAACGACGTATGTTCGCGTACAAGTTGGTTTCTGTTCCAAATACTTCTGTTGTGTACAGAATCAATCCATTTGCATCGAATTCTCGTGCACGAGCGCCTTATGATTGAGTTCATGCATGCGTCGACGAATGCTCGTGTACAAGTTGGTTTCTGTTCCAAATCTTTCTGTTGTGTACCAAGTCAATCCATTTGCATCGAATACTCATGCAGGAGCGCCTTATGATCGAGTTCATGCTATCGACGACGTATGTTCGCGTACAAGTGGGTTTCTGTTCCAAATCGTACTGTTGTGTAATAAATCAATGCATTTGCATCCAATTCTCGTGCAGGAGCGTCTTATGATCGAGTTCATGCATGCGTTGACGAATGTTCGCGTACAAGTTGGTTTCTGTTCCAAATCTTTCTGTTGTGTACCAAATCAATCCATTTGCATCGAATACTCATGCAGGAGCGTCTTATGATCGAGTTCATGCATGCGTTGACGAATGCTCGTGTACAAGTTGGTTTCTGTTCCAAATCTTTCTGTTGTGTACCAAGTCAATCCATTTGCATCGAATACTCATGCAGGAGCGCCTTATGATCGAGTTCATGCTATCGACGACGTATGTTCGCGTACAAGTTGGTTTCTGTTCCAAATCTTTCTGTTGTGTACCAAATCAATCCATTTGCATCGAATTCTCATGCAGGGGCGCCTTATGATCGAGTTCATGCACAAGACGAGTAATGTTCGCGTACAAGTTGTTTTCTGTTACAAATTGTTCTGGTCTGTACAAAATCAAACCATTTGCAATCGAATTCTCATGCAGGGTCGCCTTATGATCGAGTTCATGCTATCGACAACGTATGTTCGCGTGCAAGTGGGTTTCTGTTCCAAATCGTACTGTTGTGTAATAGATCAATGCATTTGCATCCAATTCTCGTACAGGAGCGTCTTATGATCGAGTTCATGCACGCGTTGACGAATGTTCGCGTACAAGTTGTTTTCTGTTCCAAATCGTTCTGGTCCGTACAAAAGTAATCCATTTGCATCGAATTCTCATGCAGGAGTGCCTTATGATCGAGTTCATGCTAGCAACGACGTATGTTCGTGTACAAGTTCGTTTCTGTTCCAAATCGTTCTGTTGTGTAAAAAATCAAACCATTTGCATCGAATACTCATGCAGGAGAGCCTTATGATCGAGTTCATGCATGTGTCGACGTATGTTCGCGTGCAAGTGGGTTTCTGTTCCAAATCGTTCTGTTGTGTAATAAATCAATGCATTTGCATCGAATACTCATGCAGGAGCGCCTTATGATCGAGTTCATGCTAGCGACGACGGATGTTCGCGTACAAGTTGGTTTCTGTTCCAAATCGTTCTGTTGTGTAAAAATCAATCCATTTGCATCGAATACTCATGCAGGAGCTCCTTACGATCGAGTTCATGCTAGCGACGACGTATGTTCGCGTACAAGCTGGTTTCTGTTCCAAATCGTTCTGTTGTGTACAGAATCAGTCCATTTGCATCGAATTCTCATGGAGGAACGCCTTATGATCGAGTTCATGCTAGCGACGACGTATGTTCGCGTACAAGTTGGTTTCTGTTCCAAATCGTTCTGTTGTGTACACAATCAGTCCATTTGCATCGATTTCTCATGGAGGAGCGCCTTATGACCGAGTTCAATCATGCGTCGACGACTGTTCGTGTACAAGCTTGTTTCTGTTCCAAATCGTTCTGTTGTGTACAGAATCAGTCCATTTGCATCGAATTCTCATGGAGGAACGCCTTATGATCGAGTTCATGCATGCGTTGACGAATGTTCGCGTACAAGTTGGTTTCTGTTCCAAATCGTTCTGTTGTGTACAGAATCAATCCATTTGCATCGAATTCTCATGCAGGAGTGCCTTATGATCGAGATCATGCTAGCAACGACGTATGTTCGTGTACAAGTTCGTTTCTGTTCCAAATCGTTCTGTTGTGTAAAAAATCAAGCCATTTGCATCGAATACACATGCAGGAGCGCCTTATGATCGAGTTCATGCATGCGTCGACGAATGTTCGTGTACAAGTTCGTTTCTGTTCCAAATCGTTCTGTTGTGTACTAAATCAATCCATTTGCATCGAATTCTCGTGCAGGAGCTCCTTACGATCGAGTTCATGCTAGCGACGACGTATGTTCGCGTACAAGTTGGTTTCTGTTCCAAATCGTTCTGTTGTGTACAGAATCAATCCATTTGCATCGAATTCTCATGCAGGAGTGCCTTATGATCGAGTTCATGCTAGTAACGACGTATGTTCGTGTACAAGTTGGTTTCTGTTCCAAATCGTTTTGTTGTGTACTAAATCAATCCATTTGCATCGAATTCTCGTGCAGGAGCTCCTTACGATCGAGTTCATGCTAGCGACGACGTATGTTCGCGTACAAGTTGGTTTCTGTTCCAAATCGTTCTGTTGTGTACAGAATCAATCCATTTGCATCGAATTCTCATGCAGGAGTGCCTTATGATCGAGTTCATGCTAGCAACGACGTATGTTCACGTACAAGTTGGTTTCTGTTCCAAATCGTTCTGTTGTGTACAGAATCAATCCATTTGCATCGAATTCTCATGCAGGAGTGCCTTATGATCGAGTTCATGCTAGCGACGACGTATGTTCGTGTACAAGTTGGTTTCTGTTCCAAATCGTTCTGTTGTGTAAAAAATCAATCCATTTGCATCGAATTCTCATGCAGGGGCCCTCAAAATCGAGTTCATGCTAGCGACGACGTATGTTCGCGTACAAGTTGGTTTCTGTTCCAAATCGTTCTGTTGTGTACCAAATCAATCCATTTGCATTGAATACTCATGCAGGAGCGCCTTATGATCGAGTTCAATCATGCGTCGACGACTGTTCGTGTACAAGTTGGTTTCTGTTCCAAATCGTTCTGTTGTGTAAAAAATCAATCCATTTGCATCGAATACTCATGCAGGAGCTCCTTACGATCGAGTTCTTGCTAGCGACGACGTATGCTCGCGTACAAGTGGGTTTCTGTTCCAAATCGTTCTGTTGTGTAATAAATCAATGCATTTGCATCGAATTCTCGAGCAGGAGCGCCTTATGATCGAGGTCAATCATGCGTCGACGAATGTTCGTGTACAAGTTGGTTTCTGTTCCAAATCGTTCTGTTGTGTATAAAATCAATCCATTTCCATCGAATACTCATGCAGGAGCTCCTTACGATCGAGTTCATGCTATCGACGACGTATGTTCGCGTGCAAGTGGGTTTCTGTTCCAAATCGTTCTGTTGTGTAATAAATCAATGCATTTGCATCGAATACTCATGCAGGAGCGCCTTATGATCGAGTTCATGCTAGCGACGACGGATGTTCGCGTACAAGTTGGTTTCTGTTCCAAATCGTTCTGTTGTGTAAAAATCAATCCATTTGCATCGAATACTCATGCAGGAGCTCCTTACGATCGAGTTCATGCTAGCGACGACGTATGTTCGCGTACAAGCTGGTTTCTGTTCCAAATCGTTCTGTTGTGTACAGAATCAGTCCATTTGCATCGAATTCTCATGGAGGAACGCCTTATGATCGAGTTCATGCATGCGTTGACGAATGTTCGCGTACAAGTTGGTTTCTGTTCCAAATCGTTCTGTTGTGTACAGAATCAAACCATTTGCAATCGAATTCTCATGCAGGGGCGCCTTATGATCGAGTTCACGCACAAGACGAGTAATGTTCGCGTACAAGTTGGATTCTGTTCCAAATCGTTCTGTTGTGTACAGAATCAATCCATTTGCATCGAATTCTCATGCAGGAGTGCCTTATGATCGAGTTCATGCTAGCAACGACGTATGTTCGTGTACAAGTTCGTTTCTGTTCCAAATCGTTGTGTTGTGTACTAAATCAATCCATTTGCATCGAATTCTCGTGCAGGAGCTCCTTACGATCGAGTTCATGCTAGCGACGACGTATGTTCGCGTACAAGTTGGTTTCTGTTCCAAATCGTTCTGTTGTGTACAGAATCAATCCATTTGCATCGAATTCTCATGCAGGAGTGCCTTATGATCGAGTTCATGCTAGCGACGACGACTGTTCGTGTACAAGTTGGTTTCTGTTCCAAATCGTTCTGTTGTGTAAAAAATCAATCCATTTGCATCGAATACTCATGCAGGAGCTCCTTACGATCGAGTTCATGCTAGCGACGACGTATACTCGCGTACAAGTGGGTTTCTGTTCCAAATCGTTCTGTTGTGTAATAAATCAATGCATTTGCATCGAATTCTCGTGCAGGAGCGTCTTATGATCGAGTTCATGTATGCGTTGACGAATGTTCGCGTACAAGTTGGTTTCTGTCCCAAATCGTTCTCTTACGTACAGAATCAATCTATTTGCAATCGAATTTTCATGCAGGGGCGCCTTAAAATCGAGTTCATGCATGCGTCGACGAATGCTCGTGTACAAGTTGGTTTCTGTTCCAAGTCGTTCTGTTGTGTACCAAATCAATCCGTTTGCATCGAATACTCATGCAGGAGCGCCTTATGATCGAGTTCATGCTATGGACGACGTATGTTCGCGTGCAAGTGGGTTTCTGTTCCAAATCGTTCTGTTGTGTAATAAATCAATGCATTTGCATCGAATACTCATGCAGGAGCGCCTTATGATCGAGTTCATGCTAGCGACGACGTATGTTCGCGTACAAGTTGGTTTCTGTTCCAAATCGTTCTGTTGTGTAAAAAATCAATCCATTTGCATCGAATACTCATGCAGGAGCTCCTTACGATCGAGTTCATGCTAGCAACGACGTATGTTCGCGTACGAGTTGGTTTCTGTTCCAAATCGTGTTGTTGTGTACAAAATCAGTCCATTTGCATCGAATTCTCATGCAGGAGCGCCTTATGATCGAGTTCATGCTATCGACGACGTATGTTCGCGTACAAGTGGGTTTCTGTTCCAAATCGTACTGTTGTGTAATAAATCAATGCATTTGCATCCAATTCTCGTGCAGGAGCGTCTTATGATCGAGTTCATGCATGCGTTGACGAATGTTCGCGTACAAGTTGGTTTCTGTTCCAAATCTTTCTGTTGTGTACCAAATCAATCCATTTGCATCGAATACTCATGCAGGAGCGTCTTATGATCGAGTTCATGCATGCGTTGACGAATGTTCGCGTACAAGTTGGTTTCTGTTCCAAATCTTTCTGTTGTGTACCAAGTCAATCCATTTGCATCGGATACTCATGCAGGAGCGCCTTATGATCGAGTTCATGCTATCGACGACGTATGTTCGCGTACAAGTGGGTTTCTGTTCCAAATCGTTCTGTTGTGTAATAAATCAATGCATTTGCATCGAATTCTCGTGCAGGAGCGTCTTATGATCGAGTTCATGTATGCGTTGACGAATGTTCGCGTACAAGTTGGTTTCTGTCCCAAATCGTTCTCTTACGTACAGAATCAATCTATTTGCAATCGAATTTTCATGCAGGGGCGCCTTAAAATCGAGTTCATGCTAGCGACGACGTATGTTCGCGTACAAGTGGGTTTCTGTTCCAAATCGTTCTGTTGTGTAATAAATCAATGCATTTGCATCGAATTCTCGTGCAGGAGCGCCTTATGACCGAGTTCAATCATGCGTCGACGACTGTTCGTGTACAAGCTGGTTTCTGTTCCAAATACTTCTGTTGTGTACAGAATCAATCCATTTGCATCGAATTCTCGTGCACGAGCGCCTTATGATTGAGTTCATGCATGCGTCGACGAATGCTCGTGTAGAAGTTGGATTCTGTTCCAAATCTTTCTGTTGTGTACCAAATCAATCCATTTGCATCGAATACTCATGCAGGAGCGCCTTATGATCGAGTTCATGCTAGCAACGACGTATGTTCGCGTACAAGTTGGTTTCTGTTCCAAATACTTCTGTTGTGTACAGAATCAATCCATTTGCATCGAATTCTCGTGCACGAGCGCCTTATGATTGAGTTCATGCATGCGTCGACGAATGCTCGTGTACAAGTTGGTTTCTGTTCCAAATCTTTCTGTTGTGTACCAAGTCAATCCATTTGCATCGAATACTCATGCAGGAGCGCCTTATGATCGAGTTCATGCTATCGACGACGTATGTTCGCGTACAAGTGGGTTTCTGTTCCAAATCGTACTGTTGTGTAATAAATCAATGCATTTGCATCCAATTCTCGTGCAGGAGCGTCTTATGATCGAGTTCATGCATGCGTTGACGAATGTTCGCGTACAAGTTGGTTTCTGTTCCAAATCTTTCTGTTGTGTACCAAATCAATCCATTTGCATCGAATACTCATGCAGGAGCGTCTTATGATCGAGTTCATGCATGCGTTGACGAATGTTCGCGTACAAGTTGGTTTCTGTTCCAAATCTTTCTGTTGTGTACCAAGTCAATCCATTTGCATCGGATACTCATGCAGGAGCGCCTTATGATCGAGTTCATGCTATCGACGACGTATGTTCGCGTACAAGTGGGTTTCTGTTCCAAATCGTTCTGTTGTGTAATAAATCAATGCATTTGCATCGAATTCTCGTGCAGGAGCGTCTTATGATCGAGTTCATGTATGCGTTGACGAATGTTCGCGTACAAGTTGGTTTCTGTCCCAAATCGTTCTCTTACGTACAGAATCAATCTATTTGCAATCGAATTTTCATGCAGGGGCGCCTTAAAATCGAGTTCATGCTAGCGACGACGTATGTTCGCGTACAAGTTGATTTCTGTTCCAAATCGTTCTGTTGTGTACCAAATCTATCCATTTGCATCGAATACTCGTGCAGGAGCGCCTTATGATTGAGTTCATGCATGCGTCGACGAATGCTCGTGTACAAGTTGGTTTCTGTTCCAAATCGTTCTGTTGTGTAAAACATCAATGCATTTGCATCGATTACTCATGCAGGAGCTCCTTACGATCGAGTTCATGCTAGCAACGACGTATGTTCGCGTACAAGTTGGTTTCTGTTCCAAATCGTGTTGTTGTGTACAAAATCAGTCCATTTGCATCGATTTCTCATGGAGGAGCGCCTTATGACCGAGTTCAATCATGCGTCGACGACTGTTCGTGTACAAGCTGGTTTCTGTTCCAAATACTTCTGTTGTGTACAGAATCAATCCATTTGCATCGAATTCTCGTGCACGAGCGCCTTATGATTGAGTTCATGCATGCGTCGACGAATGCTCGTGTACAAGTTGGTTTCTGTTCCAAATCTTTCTGTTGTGTACCAAGTCAATCCATTTGCATCGAATACTCATGCGGAAGCGCCTTATGATCGAGTTCATGCTATCGACGACGTATGTTCGCGTACAAGTGGGTTTATGTTCCAAATCGTACTGTTGTGTAATAAATCAATGCATTTGCATCCAATTCTCGTGCAGGAGCGTCGTATGATCGAGTTCATGCATGCGTTGACGAATGTTCGCGTACAAGTTGGTTTCTGTTCCAAATCTTTCTGTTGTGTACCAAATCAATCCATTTGCATCGAATACTCATGCAGGAGCGTCTTATGATCGAGTTCATGCATGCGTTGACGAATGCTCGTGTACATGTTGGTTTCTGTTCCAAATCTTTCTGTTGTGTACCAAGTCAATCCATTTGCATCGAATACTCATGCAGGAGCGCCTTATGATCGAGTTCATGCTATCGACGACGTATGTTCGCGTACAAGTTGGTTTCTGTTCCAAATCTTTCTGTTGTGTACCAAATCAATCCATTTGCATCGAATTCTCATGCAGGAGCTCCTTACGATCGAGTTCATGCTAGCGACGACGTATGTTCGCGTACAAGCTGGTTTCTGTTCCAAATCGTTCTGTTGTGTACAGAATCAAACCATTTGCAATCGAATTCTCATGCAGGGGCGCCTTATGATCGAGTTCACGCACAAGACGAGTAATGTTCGCGTACAAGTTGGATTCTGTTCCAAATCGTTCTGTTGTGTACAGAATCAATCCATTTGCATCGAATTCTCATGCAGGAGTGCCTTATGATCGAGTTCATGCTAGCAACGACGTATGTTCGTGTACAAGTTCGTTTCTGTTCCATATCGTTCTGTTGTGTACTAAATCAATCCATTTGCATCGAATTCTCGTGCAGGAGCTCCTTACGATCGAGTTCATGCTAGCGACGACGTATGTTCGCGTACAAGTTGGTTTCTGTTCCAAATCGTTCTGTTGTGTACAGAATCAATCCATTTGCATCGAATACTCATGCAGGAGTGCCTTATGATCGAGTTCATGCTAGCAACGACGTATGTTCGCGTACAAGTTGGTGTCTGTTCCAAATCGTTCTGTTGTGTACAGAATCAATCCATTTGCATCGAATTCTCATGCAGGAGTGCCTTATGATCGAGTTCATGCTAGCGACGACGACTGTTCGTGTACAAGTTGGTTTCTGTTCCAAATCGTTCTGTTGTGTAAAAAATCAATCCATTCGCATCGAATACTCATGCAGGAGCTCCTTACGATCGAGTTCATGCTAGCGACGACGTATACTCGCGTACAAGTGGGTTTCTGTTCCAAATCGTTCTGTTGTGTAATAAATCAATGCATTTGCATCGAATTCTCGTGCAGGAGCGTCTTATGATCGAGTTCATGTATGCGTTGACGAATGTTCGCGTACAAGTTGGTTTCTGTCCCAAATCGTTCTCTTACGTACAGAATCAATCTATTTGCAATCGAATTTTCATGCAGTGGCGCCTTAAAATCGAGTTCATGCTAGCGACGACGTATGTTCGCGTACAAGTTGATTTCTGTTCCAAATCGTTCTGTTGTGTACCAAATCTATCCATTTGCATCGAATACTCATGCAGGAGCGCCTTATGATTGAGTTCATGCATGCGTCGACGAATGCTCGTGTACAAGTTGGTTTCTGTTCGAAATCTTTCTGTTGTGTACCAAGTCAATCCATTTGCATCGAATACTCATGCAGGAGCTCCTTACGATCGAGTTCATGCTAGCGACGACGTATGTTCGCGTATAAGTTGGTTTCTGTTCCAAATCGTTCTGTTGTGTAAAAAATCAATGCATTTGCATCGATTACTCATGCAGGAGCTCCTTACGATCGAGTTCATGCTAGCAACGACGTATGTTCGCGTACAAGTTGGTTTCTGTTCCAAATCGTGTTGTTGTGTACAAAATCAGTCCATTTGCATCGATTTCTCATGGAGGAGCGCCTTATGACCGAGTTCAATCATGCGTCGACGACTGTTCGTGTACAAGCTGGTTTCTGTTCCAAATACTTCTGTTGTGTACAGAATCAATCCATTTGCATCGAATTCTCGTGCACGAGCGCCTTATGATTGAGTTCATGCATGCGTCGACGAATGCTCGTGTAGAAGTTGGATTCTGTTCCAAATCTTTCTGTTGTGTACCAAATCAATCCATTTGCATCGAATACTCATGCAGGAGCGCCTTATGATCGAGTTCATGCTAGCAACGACGTATGTTCGCGTACAAGTTGGTTTCTGTTTCAAATACTTCTGTTGTGTTCAGAATCAATCCATTTGCAACGAATTCTCGTGCACGAGCGCCTTATGATCGAGTTCATGCATGCGTTGACGAATGCTCGTGTACATGTTGGTTTCTGTTCCAAATCTTACTGTTGTGTACCAAGTCAATCCATTTGCATCGAATACTCATGCAGGAGCGCCTTATGATCGAGTTCATGCTATCGACGACGTATGTTCGCGTACAAGTTGGTTTCTGTTCCAAATCTTTCTGTTGTGTACCAAATCAATCCATTTGCATCGAATTCTCATGCAGGGGCGCCTTATGATCGAGTTCATGCACAAGACGAGTAATGTTCGCGTACAAGTTGTTTTCTGTTACAAATTGTTCTGGTCTGTACAAAATCAAACCATTTGCAATCGAATTCTTATGCAGGGTCGCCTTATGATCGAGTTCATGCTATCGACAACGTATGTTCGCGTGCAAGTGGGTTTCTGTTCCAAATCGTTCTGTTGTGTACAGAATCAGTCCATTTGCATCGAATTCTCATGGAGGAACGCCTTATGATCGAGTTCATGCTAGCGACGACGTATGTTCGCGTACAAGTTGGTTTCTGTTCCAAATCGTTCTGTTGTGTACACAATCAGTCCATTTGCATCGATTTCTCATGGAGGAGCGCCTTATGACCGAGTTCAATCATGCGTCGACGACTGTTCGTGTACAAGCTTGTTTCTGTTCCAAATCGTTCTGTTGTGTACAGAATCAGTCCATTTGCATCGAATTCTCATGGAGGAACGCCTTATGATCGAGTTCATGCATGCGTTGACGAATGTTCGCGTACAAGTTGGTTTCTGTTCCAAATCGTTCTGTTGTGTACAGAATCAATCCATTTGCATCGAATTCTCATGCAGGAGTGCCTTATGATCGAGTTCATGCTAGCAACGACGTATGTTCGTGTACAAGTTCGTTTCTGTTCCAAATCGTTCTGTTGTGTAAAAAATAAAGCCATTTGCATCGAATACACATGCAGGAGCGCCTTATGATCGAGTTCATGCATGCGTCGACGAATGTTCATGTACAAGTTCGTTTCTGTTCCAAATCGTTCTGTTGTGTACTAAATCAATCCATTTGCATCGAATTCTCGTGCAGGAGCTCCTTACGATCGAGTTCATGCTAGCGACGACGTATGTTCGCGTACAAGTTGGTTTCTGTTCCAAATCGTTCTGTTGTGTACAGAATCAATCCATTTGCATCGAATTCTCATGCAGGAGTGCCTTATGATCGAGTTCATGCTAGCAACGACGTATGTTCGCGTACAAGTTGTTTTCTGTTCCAAATCGTTCTGTTGTGTACAGAATCAATCCATTTGCATCGAATTCTCATGCAGGAGTGCCTTATGATCGAGTTCATGCTAGCAACGACGTATGTTCGTGTACAAGTTCGTTTCTGTTCCAAATCGTTCTGTTGTGTAAAAAATCAAGCCATTTGCATCGAATACACATGCAGGAGCGCCTTATGATCGAGTTCATGCATGCGTCGACGAATGCTCGTGTAGAAGTTGGATTCTGTTCCAAATCTTTCTGTTGTGTACCAAATCAATCCATTTGCATCGAATACTCATGCAGGAGCGCCTTATGATCGAGTTCATGCATGCGTTGACGAATGCTCGTGTACATGTTGGTTTCTGTTCCAAATCTTTCTGTTGTGTACCAAGTCAATCCATTTGCATCGAATACTCATGCAGGAGCGCCTTATGATCGAGTTCATGCTATCGACGACGTATGTTCGCGTACAAGTTGGTTTCTGTTCCAAATCTTTCTGTTGTGTACCAAATCAATCCATTTGCATCGAATTCTCATGCAGGAGCTCCTTACGATCGAGTTCATGCTAGCGACGACGTATGTTCGCGTACAAGCTGGTTTCTGTTCCAAATCGTTCTGTTGTGTACAGAATCAAACCATTTGCAATCGAATTCTCATGCAGGGGCGCCTTATGATCGAGTTCACGCACAAGACGAGTAATGTTCGCGTACAAGTTGGATTCTGTTCCAAATCGTTCTGTTGTGTACAGAATCAATCCATTTGCATCGAATTCTCATGCAGGAGTGCCTTATGATCGAGTTCATGCTAGCAACGACGTATGTTCGTGTACAAGTTCGTTTCTGTTCCAAATCGTACTGTTGTGTATAAAATCAATCCATTTGCATCGAATACTCATGCAGGAGCTCCTTACGATCGAGTTCATGCTATCGACGACGTATGTTCGCGTGCAAGTGGGTTTCTGTTCCAAATCGTTCTGTTGTGTAATAAATCAATGCATTTGCATCGAATACTCATGCAGGAGCGCCTTATGATCGAGTTCATGCTATCGACGACGTATGTTCGCGTGCAAGTGGGTTTCTGTTCCAAATCGTTCTGTTGTGTAATAAATCAATGCATTTGCATCGAATACTCATGCAGGAGCGCCTTATGATCGAGTTCATGCTAGCGACGACGGATGTTCGCGTACAAGTTGGTTTCTGTTCCAAATCGTTCTGTTGTGTAAAAATCAATCCATTTGCATCGAATACTCATGCAGGAGCTCCTTACGATCGAGTTCATGCTAGCGACGACGTATGTTCGCGTACAAGTTGTTTTCTGTTCCAAATCGTTCTGTTGTGTACAGAATCAATCCATTTGCATCGAATTCTCATGCAGGAGTGCCTTATGATCGAGTTCATGCTAGCAACGACGTATGTTCGTGTACAAGTTCGTTTCTGTTCCAAATCGTACTGTTGTGTATAAAATCAATCCATTTGCATCGAATACTCATGCAGGAGCTCCTTACGATCGAGTTCATGCTATCGACGACGTATGTTCGCGTGCAAGTGGGTTTCTGTTCCAAATCGTTCTGTTGTGTAATAAATCAATGCATTTGCATCGAATACTCATGCAGGAGCGCCTTATGATCGAGTTCATGCTAGCGACGACGGATGTTCGCGTACAAGTTGGTTTCTGTTCCAAATCGTTCTGTTGTGTACAGAATCAAACCATTTGCAATCGAATTCTCATGCAGGGGCGCCTTATGATCGAGTTCACGCACAAGACGAGTAATGTTCGCGTACAAGTTGGATTCTGTTCCAAATCGTTCTGTTGTGTACAGAATCAATCCATTTGCATCGAATTCTCATGCAGGAGTGCCTTATGATCGAGTTCATGCTATCGACGACGTATGTTCGCGTACAAGTGGGTTTCTGTTCCAAATCGTACTGTTGTGTAATAAATCAATGCATTTGCATCCAATTCTCGTGCAGGAGCGTCGTATGATCGAGTTCATGCATGCGTTGACGAATGTTCGCGTACAAGTTGGTTTCTGTTCCAAATCTTTCTGTTGTGTACCAAATCAATCCATTTGCATCGAATACTCATGCAGGAGCGTCTTCTGATCGAGTTCATGCATGCGTTGACGAATGCTCGTGTACATGTTGGTTTCTGTTCCAAATCTTACTGTTGTGTACCAAGTCAATCCATTTGCATCGAATACTCATGCAGGAGCGCCTTATGATCGAGTTCATGTTATCGACGACGTATGTTCGCGTACAAGTTGGTTTCTGTTCCAAATCTTTCTGTTGTGTAGCAAATCAATCCATTTGCATCGAATTCTCATGCAGGGGCGCCTTATGATCGAGTTCATGCACAAGACGAGTAATGTTCGCGTACAAGTTGTTTTCTGTTACAAATTGTTCTGGTCTGTACAAAATCAAACCATTTGCAATCGAATTCTTATGCAGGGTCGCCTTATGATCGAGTTCATGCTATCGACAACGTATGTTCACGTGCAAGTGGGTTTCTGTTCCAAATCGTACTGTTCTGTAATAAATCAATGCATTTGCATCCAATTCTCGTACAGGAGCGTCTTATGATCGAGTTCATGCATGCGTTGACGAATGTTCGCGTACAAGTTCGTTTCTGTTCCAAATCGTTCTGTTGTGTAACAAATCAAGCCATTTGCATCGAATACTCATGCAGGAGCGCCTTATGATCGAGTTCATGCATGCGTCGACGTATGTTCCCATACAAGTGGGTTTCTGTTCCAAATCGTTCTGTTGTGTACAGAATCAGTCCATTTGCATCGAATTCTCATGGAGGAACGCCTTATGATCGAGTTCATGCTAGCGACGACGTATGTTCGCGTACAAGTTGGTTTCTGTTCCAAATCGTTCTGTTGTGTACACAATCAGTCCATTTGCATCGATTTCTCATGGAGGAGCGCCTTATGACCGAGTTCAATCATGCGTCGACGACTGTTCGTGTACAAGCTTGTTTCTGTTCCAAATCGTTCTGTTGTGTACAGAATCAGTCCATTTGCATCGAATTCTCATGGAGGAACGCCTTATGATCGAGTTCATGCTAGCGACGACGACTGTTCGTGTACAAGTTGGTTTCTGTTCCAAATCGTTCTGTTGTGTAAAAAATCAATCCATTTGCATCGAATACTCATGCAGGAGCTCCTTACGATCGAGTTCATGCTAGCGACGACGTATACTCGCGTACAAGTGGGTTTCTGTTCCAAATCGTTCTGTTGTGTAATAAATCAATGCATTTGCATCGAATTCTCGTGCAGGAGCGTCTTATGATCGAGTTCATGTATGCGTTGACGAATGTTCGCGTACAAGTTGGTTTCTGTCCCAAATCGTTCTCTTACGTACAGAATCAATCTATTTGCAATCGAATTTTCATGCAGGGGCGCCTTAAAATCGAGTTCATGCTAGCGACGACGTATGTTCGCGTACAAGTTGATTTCTGTTCCAAATCGTTCTGTTGTGTACCAAATCTATCCATTTGCATCGAATACTCATGCAGGAGCGCCTTATGATCGAGTTCATGCTATCGACGACGTATGTTCGCGTACAAGTTGGTTTCTGTTCCAAATCTTTCTGTTGTGTACCAAATCAATCCATTTGCATCGAATTCTCATGCAGGAGCTCCTTACGATCGAGTTCATGCTAGCGACGACGTATGTTCGCGTACAAGCTGGTTTCTGTTCCAAATCGTTCTGTTGTGTACAGAATCAAACCATTTGCAATCGAATTCTCATGCAGGGGCGCCTTATGATCGAGTTCACGCACAAGACGAGTAATGTTCGCGTACAAGTTGGATTCTGTTCCAAATCGTTCTGTTGTGTACAGAATCAATCCATTTGCATCGAATTCTCATGCAGGAGTGCCTTATGATCGAGTTCATGCTAGCAACGACGTATGTTCGTGTACAAGTTCGTTTCTGTTCCAAATCGTACTGTTGTGTATAAAATCAATCCATTTGCATCGAATACTCATGCAGGAGCTCCTTACGATCGAGTTCATGCTATCGACGACGTATGTTCGCGTGCAAGTGGGTTTCTGTTCCAAATCGTTCTGTTGTGTAATAAATCAATGCATTTGCATCGAATACTCATGCAGGAGCGCCTTATGATCGAGTTCATGCTAGCGACGACGTATGTTCGCGTACAAGCTGGTTTCTGTTCCAAATCGTTCTGTTGTGTACAGAATCAAACCATTTGCAATCGAATTCTCATGCAGGGGCGCCTTATGATCGAGTTCACGCACAAGACGAGTAATGTTCGCGTACAAGTTGGATTCTGTTCCAAATCGTTCTGTTGTGTACAGAATCAATCCATTTGCATCGAATTCTCATGCAGGAGTGCCTTATGATCGAGTTCATGCTAGCAACGACGTATGTTCGTGTACAAGTTCGTTTCTGTTCCAAATCGTACTGTTGTGTATAAAATCAATCCATTTGCATCGAATACTCATGCAGGAGCTCCTTACGATCGAGTTCATGCTATCGACGACGTATGTTCGCGTGCAAGTGGGTTTCTGTTCCAAATCGTTCTGTTGTGTAATAAATCAATGCATTTGCATCGAATACTCATGCAGGAGCGCCTTATGATCGAGTTCATGCTATCGACGACGTATGTTCGCGTGCAAGTGGGTTTCTGTTCCAAATCGTTCTGTTGTGTAATAAATCAATGCATTTGCATCGAATACTCATGCAGGAGCGCCTTATGATCGAGTTCATGCTAGCGACGACGGATGTTCGCGTACAAGTTGGTTTCTGTTCCAAATCGTTCTGTTGTGTAAAAATCAATCCATTTGCATCGAATACTCATGCAGGAGCTCCTTACGATCGAGTTCATGCTAGCGACGACGTATGTTCGCGTACAAGTTGTTTTCTGTTCCAAATCGTTCTGTTGTGTACAGAATCAATCCATTTGCATCGAATTCTCATGCAGGAGTGCCTTATGATCGAGTTCATGCTAGCAACGACGTATGTTCGTGTACAAGTTCGTTTCTGTTCCAAATCGTACTGTTGTGTATAAAATCAATCCATTTGCATCGAATACTCATGCAGGAGCTCCTTACGATCGAGTTCATGCTATCGACGACGTATGTTCGCGTGCAAGTGGGTTTCTGTTCCAAATCGTTCTGTTGTGTAATAAATCAATGCATTTGCATCGAATACTCATGCAGGAGCGCCTTATGATCGAGTTCATGCTAGCGACGACGGATGTTCGCGTACAAGTTGGTTTCTGTTCCAAATCGTTCTGTTGTGTACAGAATCAAACCATTTGCAATCGAATTCTCATGCAGGGGCGCCTTATGATCGAGTTCACGCACAAGACGAGTAATGTTCGCGTACAAGTTGGATTCTGTTCCAAATCGTTCTGTTGTGTACAGAATCAATCCATTTGCATCGAATTCTCATGCAGGAGTGCCTTATGATCGAGTTCATGCTATCGACGACGTATGTTCGCGTACAAGTGGGTTTCTGTTCCAAATCGTACTGTTGTGTAATAAATCAATGCATTTGCATCCAATTCTCGTGCAGGAGCGTCGTATGATCGAGTTCATGCATGCGTTGACGAATGTTCGCGTACAAGTTGGTTTCTGTTCCAAATCTTTCTGTTGTGTACCAAATCAATCCATTTGCATCGAATACTCATGCAGGAGCGTCTTCTGATCGAGTTCATGCATGCGTTGACGAATGCTCGTGTACATGTTGGTTTCTGTTCCAAATCTTACTGTTGTGTACCAAGTCAATCCATTTGCATCGAATACTCATGCAGGAGCGCCTTATGATCGAGTTCATGCTATCGACGACGTATGTTCGCGTACAAGTTGGTTTCTGTTCCAAATCTTTCTGTTGTGTACCAAATCAATCCATTTGCATCGAATTCTCATGCAGGGGCGCCTTATGATCGAGTTCATGCACAAGACGAGTAATGTTCGCGTACAAGTTGTTTTCTGTTACAAATTGTTCTGGTCTGTACAAAATCAAACCATTTGCAATCGAATTCTTATGCAGGGTCGCCTTATGATCGAGTTCATGCTATCGACAACGTATGTTCGCGTGCAAGTGGGTTTCTGTTCCAAATCGTACTGTTGTGTAATAAATCAATGCATTTGCATCCAATTCTCGTACAGGAGCGTCTTATGATCGAGTTCATGCATGCGTTGACGAATGTTCGCGTACAAGTTCGTTTCTGTTCCAAATCGTTCTGTTGTGTAACAAATCAAGCCATTTGCATCGAATACTCATGCAGGAGCGCCTTACGATCGAGTTCATGCATGCGTCGACGTATGTTCCCATACAAGTGGGTTTCTGTTCCAAATCGTTCTGTTGTGTACAGAATCAGTCCATTTGCATCGAATTCTCATGGAGGAACGCCTTATGATCGAGTTCATGCTAGCGACGACGTATGTTCGCGTACAAGTTGGTTTCTGTTCCAAATCGTTCTGTTGTGTACACAATCAGTCCATTTGCATCGATTTCTCATGGAGGAGCGCCTTATGACCGAGTTCAATCATGCGTCGACGACTGTTCGTGTACAAGCTTGTTTCTGTTCCAAATCGTTCTGTTGTGTACAGAATCAGTCCATTTGCATCGAATTCTCATGGAGGAACGCCTTATGATCGAGTTCATGCTAGCGACGACGACTGTTCGTGTACAAGTTGGTTTCTGTTCCAAATCGTTCTGTTGTGTAAAAAATCAATCCATTTGCATCGAATACTCATGCAGGAGCTCCTTACGATCGAGTTCATGCTAGCGACGACGTATACTCGCGTACAAGTGGGTTTCTGTTCCAAATCGTTCTGTTGTGTAATAAATCAATGCATTTGCATCGAATTCTCGTGCAGGAGCGTCTTATGATCGAGTTCATGTATGCGTTGACGAATGTTCGCGTACAAGTTGGTTTCTGTCCCAAATCGTTCTCTTACGTACAGAATCAATCTATTTGCAATCGAATTTTAATGCAGGGGCGCCTTAAAATCGAGTTCATGCTAGCGACGACGTATGTTCGCGTACAAGTTGATTTCTGTTCCAAATCGTTCTGTTGTGTACCAAATCTATCCATTTGCATCGAATACTCATGCAGGAGCGCCTTATGATCGAGTTCATGCTATCGACGACGTATGTTCGCGTACAAGTTGGTTTCTGTTCCAAATCTTTCTGTTGTGTACCAAATCAATCCATTTGCATCGAATTCTCATGCAGGAGCTCCTTACGATCGAGTTCATGCTAGCGACGACGTATGTTCGCGTACAAGCTGGTTTCTGTTCCAAATCGTTCTGTTGTGTACAGAATCAAACCATTTGCAATCGAATTCTCATGCAGGGGCGCCTTATGATCGAGTTCACGCACAAGACGAGTAATGTTCGCGTACAAGTTGGATTCTGTTCCAAATCGTTCTGTTGTGTACAGAATCAATCCATTTGCATCGAATTCTCATGCAGGAGTGCCTTATGATCGAGTTCATGCTAGCAACGACGTATGTTCGTGTACAAGTTCGTTTCTGTTCCAAATCGTACTGTTGTGTATAAAATCAATCCATTTGCATCGAATACTCATGCAGGAGCTCCTTACGATCGAGTTCATGCTATCGACGACGTATGTTCGCGTGCAAGTGGGTTTCTGTTCCAAATCGTTCTGTTGTGTAATAAATCAATGCATTTGCATCGAATACTCATGCAGGAGCGCCTTATGATCGAGTTCATGCTATCGACGACGTATGTTCGCGTGCAAGTGGGTTTCTGTTCCAAATCGTTCTGTTGTGTAATAAATCAATGCATTTGCATCGAATACTCATGCAGGAGCGCCTTATGATCGAGTTCATGCTAGCGACGACGGATGTTCGCGTACAAGTTGGTTTCTGTTCCAAATCGTTCTGTTGTGTAAAAATTAATCCATTTGCATCGAATACTCATGCAGGAGCTCCTTACGATCGAGTTCATGCTAGCGACGACGTATGTTCGCGTACAAGCTGGTTTCTGTTCCAAATCGTTCTGTTGTGTACAGAATCAGTCCATTTGCATCGAATTCTCATGGAGGAACGCCTTATGATCGAGTTCATGCATGCGTTGACGAATGTTCGCGTACAAGTTGGTTTCTGTTCCAAATCGTTCTGTTGTGTACAGAATCAAACCATTTGCAATCGAATTCTCATGCAGGGGCGCCTTATGATCGAGTTCACGCACAAGACGAGTAATGTTCGCGTACAAGTTGGATTCTGTTCCAAATCGTTCTGTTGTGTACAGAATCAATCCATTTGCATCGAATTCTCATGCAGGAGTGCCTTATGATCGAGTTCATGCTAGCAACGACGTATATTCGTGTACAAGTTCGTTTCTGTTCCAAATCGTTCTGTTGTGTACTAAATCAATCCATTTGCATCGAATTCTCGTGCAGGAGCTCCTTACGATCGAGTTCATGCTAGCGACGACGTATGTTCGCGTACAAGTTGGTTTCTGTTCCAAATCGTTCTGTTGTGTACAGAATCAATCCATTTGCATCGAATTCTCATGCAGGAGTGCCTTATGATCGAGTTCATGCTAGCGACGACGACTGTTCGTGTACAAGTTGGTTTCTGTTCCAAATCGTTCTGTTGTGTAAAAAATCAATCCATTTGCATCGAATACTCATGCAGGAGCTCCTTACGATCGAGTTCATGCTAGCGACGACGTATACTCGCGTACAAGTGGGTTTCTGTTCCAAATCGTTCTGTTGTGTAATAAATCAATGCATTTGCATCGAATTCTCGTGCAGGAGCGTCTTATGATCGAGTTCATGTATGCGTTGACGAATGTTCGCGTACAAGTTGGTTTCTGTCCCAAATCGTTCTCTTACGTACAGAATCAATCTATTTGCAATCGAATTTTCATGCAGGGGCGCCTTAAAATCGAGTTCATGCTAGCGACGACGTATGTTCGCGTACAAGTTGATTTCTGTTCCAAATCGTTCTGTTGTGTACCAAATCTATCCATTTGCATCGAATACTCATGCAGGAGCGCCTTATGATTGAGTTCATGCATGCGTCGACGAATGCTCGTGTACAAGTTGGTTTCTGTTCCAAATCTTTCTGTTGTGTACCAAGTCAATCCATTTGCATCGAATACTCATGCAGGAGCTCCTTACGATCGAGTTCATGCTAGCGACGACGTATGTTCGCGTATAAGTTGGTTTCTGTTCCAAATCGTTCTGTTGTGTAAAAAATCAATGCATTTGCATCGATTACTCATGCAGGAGCTCCTTACGATCGAGTTCATGCTAGCAACGACGTATGTTCGCGTAGAAGTTGGTTTCTGTTCCAAATCGTGTTGTTGTGTACAAAATCAGTCCATTTGCATCGATTTCTCATGGAGGAGCGCCTTATGACCGAGTTCAATCATGCGTCGACGACTGTTCGTGTACAAGCTGGTTTCTGTTCCAAATACTTCTGTTGTGTACAGAATCAATCCATTTGCATCGAATTCTCGTGCACGAGCGCCCTATGATTGAGTTCATGCATGCGTCGACGAATGCTCGTGTACAAGTTGGTTTCTGTTCCAAATCTTTCTGTTGTGTACCAAGTCACTCCATTTGCATCGAATACTCATGCGGAAGCGCCTTATGATCGAGTTCATGCTATCGACGACGTATGTTCGCGTACAAGTTGGTTTCTGTTCCAAATCGTACTGTTGTGTAATAAATCAATGCATTTGCATCCAATTCTCGTGCAGGAGCGTCGTATGATCGAGTTCATGCATGCGTTGACGAATGTTCGCGTACAAGTTGGTTTCTGTTCCAAATCTTTCTGTTGTGTACCACATCAATCCATTTGCATCGAATACTCATGCAGGAGCGTCTTATGATCGAGTTCATGCATGCGTTGACGAATGCTCGTGTACATGTTGGTTTCTGTTCCAAATCTTTCTGTTGTGTACCAAGTCAATCCATTTGCATCGAATACTCATGCAGGAGCGCCTTATGATCGAGTTCATGCTATCGACGACGTATGTTCGCGTACAAGTTGGTTTCTGTTCCAAATCTTTCTGTTGTGTACCAAATCAATCCATTTGCATCGAATTCTCATGCAGGAGCTCCTTACGATCGAGTTCATGCTAGCGACGACGTATGTTCGCGACAAGCTGGTTTCTGTTCCAAATCGTTCTGTTGTGTACTAAATCAATCCATTTGCATCGAATTCTCGTGCAGGAGCTCCTTACGATCGAGTTCATGCTAGCGACGACGTATGTTCGCGTACAAGTTGGTTTCTGTTCCAAATCGTTCTGTTGTGTACAGAATCAATCCATTTGCATCGAATTCTCATGCAGGAGTGCCTTATGATCGAGTTCATGCTAGCGACGACGTATGTTCGCGTATAAGTTGGTTTCTGTTCCAAATCGTTCTGTTGTGTAAAAAATCAATGCATTTGCATCGATTACTCATGCAGGAGCTCCTTACGATCGAGTTCATGCTAGCAACGACGTATGTTCGCGTACAAGTTGGTTTCTGTTCCAAATCGTGTTGTTGTGTACAAAATCAGTCCATTTGCATCGATTTCTCATGGAGGAGCGCCTTATGACCGAGTTCAATCATGCGTCGACGACTGTTCGTGTACAAGCTGGTTTCTGTTCCAAATACTTCTGTTGTGTACAGAATCAATCCATTTGCATCGAATTCTCGTGCACGAGCGCCTTATGATTGAGTTCATGCATGCGTCGACGAATGCTCGTGTAGAAGATGGATTCTGTTCCAAATCTTTCTGTTGTGTACCAAATCAATCCATTTGCATCGAATACTCATGCAGGAGCGCCTTATGATCGAGTTCATGCTAGCAACGACGTATGTTCGCGTACAAGTTGGTTTCTGTTTCAAATACTTCTGTTGTGTTCAGAATCAATCCATTTGCAACGAATTCTCGTGCACGAGCGCCTTATGATTGAGTTCATGCATGCGTCGACGAATGCTCGTGTACAAGTTGGTTTCTGTTCCAAATCGTTCTGTTGTGTAAAAAATCAATCCATTTGCATCGAATACTCATGCAGGAGCTCCTTACGATCGAGTTCATGCTAGCGACGACGTATACTCGCGTACAAGTGGGTTTCTGTTCCAAATCGTTCTGTTGTGTAATAAATCAATGCATTTGCATCGAATTCTCGTGCAGGAGCGTCTTATGATCGAGTTCATGTATGCGTTGACGAATGTTCGCGTACAAGTTGGTTTCTGTCCCAAATCGTTCTCTTACGTACAGAATCAATCTATTTGCAATCGAATTTTCATGCAGGGGCGCCTTAAAATCGAGTTCATGCTAGCGACGACGTATGTTCGCGTACAAGTTGATTTCTGTTCCAAATCGTTCTGTTGTGTACCAAATCTATCCATTTGCATCGAATACTCATGCAGGAGCGCCTTATGATTGAGTTCATGCATGCGTCGACGAATGCTCGTGTACAAGTTGGTTTCTGTTCCAAATCTTTCTGTTGTGTACCAAGTCAATCCATTTGCATCGAATACTCATGCAGGAGCTCCTTACGATCGAGTTCATGCTAGCGACGACGTATGTTCGCGTATAAGTTGGTTTCTGTTCCAAATCGTTCTGTTGTGTAAAAAATCAATGCATTTGCATCGATTACTCATGCAGGAGCTCCTTACGATCGAGTTCATGCTAGCAACGACGTATGTTCGCGTACAAGTTGGTTTCTGTTCCAAATCGTGTTGTTGTGTACAAAATCAGTCCATTTGCATCGATTTCTCATGGAGGAGCGCCTTATGACCGAGTTCAATCATGCGTCGACGACTGTTCGTGTACAAGCTGGTTTCTGTTCCAAATACTTCTGTTGTGTACAGAATCAATCCATTTGCATCGAATTCTCGTGCACGAGCGCCCTATGATTGAGTTCATGCATGCGTCGACGAATGCTCGTGTACAAGTTGGTTTCTGTTCCAAATCTTTCTGTTGTGTACCAAGTCACTCCATTTGCATCGAATACTCATGCGGAAGCGCCTTATGATCGAGTTCATGCTATCGACGACGTATGTTCGCGTACAAGTTGGTTTCTGTTCCAAATCGTACTGTTGTGTAATAAATCAATGCATTTGCATCCAATTCTCGTGCAGGAGCGTCGTATGATCGAGTTCATGCATGCGTTGACGAATGTTCGCGTACAAGTTGGTTTCTGTTCCAAATCTTTCTGTTGTGTACCACATCAATCCATTTGCATCGAATACTCATGCAGGAGCGTCTTATGATCGAGTTCATGCATGCGTTGACGAATGCTCGTGTACATGTTGGTTTCTGTTCCAAATCTTTCTGTTGTGTACCAAGTCAATCCATTTGCATCGAATACTCATGCAGGAGCGCCTTATGATCGAGTTCATGCTATCGACGACGTATGTTCGCGTACAAGTTGGTTTCTGTTCCAAATCTTTCTGTTGTGTACCAAATCAATCCATTTGCATCGAATTCTCATGCAGGAGCTCCTTACGATCGAGTTCATGCTAGCGACGACGTATGTTCGCGACAAGCTGGTTTCTGTTCCAAATCGTTCTGTTGTGTACAGAATCAAACCATTTGCAATCGAATTCTCATGCAGGGGCGCCTTATGATCGAGTTCACGCACAAGACGAGTAATGTTCGCGTACAAGTTGGATTCTGTTCCAAATCGTTCTGTTGTGTACAGAATCAATCCATTTGCATCGAATTCTCATGCAGGAGTGCCTTATGATCGAGTTCATGCTAGCAACGACGTATGTTCGTGTACAAGTTCGTTTCTGTTCCAAATCGTTCTGTTGTGTACTAAATCAATCCATTTGCATCGAATTCTCGTGCAGGAGCTCCTTACGATCGAGTTCATGCTAGCGACGACGTATGTTCGCGTACAAGTTGGTTTCTGTTCCAAATCGTTCTGTTGTGTACAGAATCAATCCATTTGCATCGAATTCTCATGCAGGAGTGCCTTATGATCGAGTTCATGCTAGCGACGACGTATGTTCGCGTATAAGTTGGTTTCTGTTCCAAATCGTTCTGTTGTGTAAAAAATCAATGCATTTGCATCGATTACTCATGCAGGAGCTCCTTACGATCGAGTTCATGCTAGCAACGACGTATGTTCGCGTACAAGTTGGTTTCTGTTCCAAATCGTGTTGTTGTGTACAAAATCAGTCCATTTGCATCGATTTCTCATGGAGGAGCGCCTTATGACCGAGTTCAATCATGCGTCGACGACTGTTCGTGTACAAGCTGGTTTCTGTTCCAAATACTTCTGTTGTGTACAGAATCAATCCATTTGCATCGAATTCTCGTGCACGAGCGCCTTATGATTGAGTTCATGCATGCGTCGACGAATGCTCGTGTAGAAGATGGATTCTGTTCCAAATCTTTCTGTTGTGTACCAAATCAATCCATTTGCATCGAATACTCATGCAGGAGCGCCTTATGATCGAGTTCATGCTAGCAACGACGTATGTTCGCGTACAAGTTGGTTTCTGTTTCAAATACTTCTGTTGTGTTCAGAATCAATCCATTTGCAACGAATTCTCGTGCACGAGCGCCTTATGATTGAGTTCATGCATGCGTCGACGAATGCTCGTGTACAAGTTGGTTTCTGTTCCAAATCTTTCTGTTGTGTACCAAGTCAATCCATTTGCATCGAATACTCATGCAGGAGCGCCTTATGATCGAGTTCATGCTATCGACGACGTATGTTCGCGTACAAGTGGGTTTCTGTTCCAAATCGTACTGTTGTGTAATAAATCAATGCATTTGCATCCAATTCTCGTGCAGGAGCGTCGTATGATCGAGTTCATGCATGCGTTGACGAATGTTCGCGTACAAGTTGGTTTCTGTTCCAAATCTTTCTGTTGTGTACCAAATCAATCCATTTGCATCGAATACTCATGCAGGAGCGTCTTATGATCGAGTTCATGCATGCGTTGACGAATGCTCGTGTACATGTTGGTTTCTGTTCCAAATCTTACTGTTGTGTACCAAGTCAATCCATTTGCATCGAATACTCATGCAGGAGCGCCTTATGATCGAGTTCATGCTATCGACGACGTATGTTCGCGTACAAGTTGGTTTCTGTTCCAAATCTTTCTGTTGTGTACCAAATCAATCCATTTGCATCGAATTCTCATGCAGGGGCGCCTTATGATCGAGTTCATGCACAAGACGAGTAATGTTCGCGTACAAGTTGTTTTCTGTTACAAATTGTTCTGGTCTGTACAAAATCAAACCATTTGCAATCGAATTCTTATGCAGGGTCGCCTTATGATCGAGTTCATGCTATCGACAACGTATGTTCGCGTGCAAGTGGGTTTCTGTTCCAAATCGTACTGTTGTGTAATAAATCAATGCATTTGCATCCAATTCTCGTACAGGAGCGTCTTATGATCGAGTTCATGCATGCGTTGACGAATGTTCGCGTACAAGTTCGTTTCTGTTCCAAATCGTTCTGTTGTGTAACAAATCAAGCCATTTGCATCGAATACTCATGCAGGAGCGCCTTATGATCGAGTTCATGCATGCGTCGACGTATGTTCCCATACAAGTGGGTTTCTGTTCCAAATCGTTCTGTTGTGTAAAAAATCAATCCATTTGCATCGAATACTCATGCAGGAGCGCCTTATGATCGAGTTCATGCATGCGTCGACGAATGTTCGTGTACAAGTTCGTTTCTGTTCCAAATCGTTCTGTTGTGTAAAAAATCAATCCATTTGCATCGAATTCTCATGGAGGAACGCCTTATGATCGAGTTCATGCTAGCGACGACGTATGTTCGCGTACAAGTTGGTTTCTGTTCCAAATCGTTCTGTTGTGTACACAATCAGTCCATTTGCATCGATTTCTCATGGAGGAGCGCCTTATGACCGAGTTCAATCATGCGTCGACGACTGTTCGTGTACAAGCTTGTTTCTGTTCCAAATCGTTCTGTTGTGTACAGAATCAGTCCATTTGCATCGAATTCTCATGGAGGAACGCCTTATGATCGAGTTCATGCATGCGTTGACGAATGTTCGCGTACAAGTTGGTTTCTGTTCCAAATCGTTCTGTTGTGTACAGAATCAATCCATTTGCATCGAATTCTCATGCAGGAGTGCCTTATGATCGAGTTCATGCTAGCAACGACGTATGTTCGTGTACAAGTTCGTTTCTGTTCCAAATCGTTCTGTTGTGTAAAAAATAAAGCCATTTGCATCGAATACACATGCAGGAGCGCCTTATGATCGAGTTCATGCATGCGTCGACGAATGTTCATGTACAAGTTCGTTTCTGTTCCAAATCGTTCTGTTGTGTACTAAATCAATCCATTTGCATCGAATTCTCGTGCAGGAGCTCCTTACGATCGAGTTCATGCTAGCGACGACGTATGTTCGCGTACAAGTTGGTTTCTGTTCCAAATCGTTCTGTTGTGTACAGAATCAATCCATTTGCATCGAATTCTCATGCAGGAGTGCCTTATGATCGAGTTCATGCTAGCAACGACGTATGTTCGCGTACAAGTTGTTTTCTGTTCCAAATCGTTCTGTTGTGTACAGAATCAATCCATTTGCATCGAATTCTCATGCAGGAGTGCCTTATGATCGAGTTCATGCTAGCGACGACGTATGTTCGTGTACAAGTTGGTTTCTGTTCCAAATCGTTCTGTTGTGTAAAAAATCAATCCATTTGCATCGAATACTCATGCAGGAGTGCCTTATGATCGAGTTCATGCTAGCAACGACGTATGTTCGTGTACAAGTTCGTTTCTGTTCCAAATCGTTCTGTTGTGTACAGAATCAATCCATTTGCATCGAATTCTCATGCAGGAGTGCCTTATGATCGAGTTCATGCTAGCAACGACGTATGTTCGTGTACAAGTTCGTTTCTGTTCCAAATCGTTCTGTTGTGTACTAAATCAATCCATTTGCATCGAATTCTCGTGCAGGAGCTCCTTACGATCGAGTTCATGCTAGCGACGACGTATGTTCGCGTACAAGTTGGTTTCTGTTCCAAATCGTTCTGTTGTGTACAGAATCAATCCATTTGTATCGAATTCTCATGCAGGAGTGCCTTATGATCGAGTTCATGCTAGCGACGACGTATGTTCGTGTACAAGTTGGTTTCTGTTCCAAATCGTTCTGTTGTGTAAAAAATCAATCCATTTGCATCGAATTCTCATGCAGGGGCGCCTCAAAATCGAGTTCATGCTAGCGACGACGTATGTTCGTGTACAAGTTGGTTTCTGTTCCAAATCGTTTTGTTGTGTAAAAAATCAATCCATTTGCATCGAAATCTCATGCAGGGGCGCCTCAAAATCGAGTTCATGCTAGCCACGACGTATGTTCGCGTACAAGTTGGTTTCTGTTCCAAATCGTTCTGTTGTGTACCAAATCAATCCATTTGCATCGAATTCTCATGCAGGAGTGCCTTATGATCGAGTTCATGCTAGCAACGACGTATGTTCGCGTACAAGTTGTTTTCTGTTCCAAATCGTTCTGTTGTGTACAGAATCAATCCATTTGCATTGAATTCTCATGCAGGAGTGCCTTATGATCGAGTTCAATCATGCGTCGACGACTGTTCGTGTACAAGCTGGTTTCTGTTCCAAATCTTTCTGTTGTGTACCAAATCAATCCATTTGCATCGAATTCTCATGCAGGGGCGCCTTATGATCGAGTTCATGCACAAGACGAGTAATGTTCGCGTACAAGTTGTTTTCTGTTACAAATTGTTCTGGTCTGTACAAAATCAAACCATTTGCAATCGAATTCTTATGCAGGGTCGCCTTATGATCGAGTTCATGCTATCGACAACGTATGTTCGCGTACAAGTGGGTTTCTGTTCCAAATCGTACTGTTGTGTAATAAATCAATGCATTTGCATCCAAATCTCGTACAGGAGCGTCTTATGATCGAGTTCATGCATGCGTTGACGAATGTTCGCGTACAAGTTCGTTTCTGTTCCAAATCGTTCTGTTGTGTAACAAATCAAGCCATTTGCATCGAATACTCATGCAGGAGCGCCTTATGATCGAGTTCATGCATGCGTCGACGTATGTTCCCATACAAGTGGGTTTCTGTTCCAAATCGTTCTGTTGTGTACAGAATCAGTCCATTTGCATCGAATTCTCATGGAGGAACGCCTTATGATCGAGTTCATGCTAGCGACGACGTATGTTCGCGTACAAGTTGGTTTCTGTTCCAAATCGTTCTGTTGTGTACACAATCAGTCCATTTGCATCGATTTCTCATGGAGGAGCGCCTTATGACCGAGTTCAATCATGCGTCGACGACTGTTCGTGTACAAGCTTGTTTCTGTTCCAAATCGTTCTGTTGTGTACAGAATCAGTCCACTTGCATCGAATTCTCATGGAGGAACGCCTTATGATCGAGTTCATGCATGCGTTGACGAATGTTCGCGTACAAGTTGGTTTCTGTTCCAAATCGTTCTGTTGTGTACAGAATCAATCCATTTGCATCGAAATCTCATGCAGGAGTGCCTTATGATCGAGTTCATGCTAGCAACGACGTATGTTCGTGTACAAGTTCGTTTCTGTTCCAAATCGTTCTGTTGTGTTAAAAATAAAGCCATTTGCATCGAATACACATGCAGGAGCGCCTTATGATCGAGTTCATGCATGCGTCGACGAATGTTCATGTACAAGTTCGTTTCTGTTCCAAATCGTTCTGTTGTGTACTAAATCAATCCATTTGCATCGAATTCTCGTGCAGGAGCTCCTTACGATCGAGTTCATGCTAGCGACGACGTATGTTCGCGTACAAGTTGGTTTCTGTTCCAAATCGTTCTGTTGTGTACAGAATCAATCCATTTGCATCGAATTCTCATGCAGGAGTGCCTTATGATCGAGTTCATGCTAGCAACGACGTATGTTCGCGTACAAGTTGTTTTCTGTTCCAAATCGTTCTGTTGTGTACAGAATCAATCCATTTGCATCGAATTCTCATGCAGGAGTGCCTTATGATCGAGTTCATGCTAGCGACGACGTATGTTCGTGTACAAGTTGGTTTCTGTTCCAAATCGTTCTGTTGTGTAAAAAATCAATCCATTTGCATCGAATACTCATGCAGGAGTGCCTTATGATCGAGTTCATGCTAGCAACGACGTATGTTCGTGTACAAGTTCGTTTCTGTTCCAAATCGTTCTGTTGTGTAAAAAATCAAGCCATTTGCATCGAATACACATGCAGGAGCGCCTTATGATCGAGTTCATGCATGCGTCGACGAATGTTCGTGTACAAGTTCGTTTCTGTTCCAAATCGTTCTGTTGTGTACTAAATCAATCCATTTGCATCGAATTCTCGTGCAGGAGCTCCTTACGATCGAGTTCATGCTAGCGACGACGTATGTTCGCGTACAAGTTGGTTTCTGTTCCAAATCGTTCTGTTGTGTACAGAATCAATCCATTTGCATCGAATTCTCATGCAGGAGTGCCTTATGATCGAGTTCATGCTAGCAACGACGTATGTTCGTGTACAAGTTCGTTTCTGTTCCAAATCGTTCTGTTGTGTACTAAATCAATCCATTTGCATCGAATTCTCGTGCAGGAGCTCCTTACGATCGAGTTCATGCTAGCGACGACGTATGTTCGCGTACAAGTTGGTTTCTGTTCCAAATCGTTCTGTTGTGTACAGAATCAATCCATTTGCATCGAATTCTCATGCAGGAGTGCCTTATGATCGAGTTCATGCTAGCAACGACGTATGTTCACGTACAAGTTGGTTTCTGTTCCAAATCGTTCTGTTGTGTACAGAATCAATCCATTTGCATCGAATTCTCATGCAGGAGTGCCTTATGATCGAGTTCATGCTAGCGACGACGTATGTTCGTGTACAAGTTGGTTTCTGTTCCAAATCGTTTTGTTGTGTAAAAAATCAATCCATTTGCATCGAATTCTCATGCAGGGGCGCCTCAAAATCGAGTTCATGCTAGCGACGACGTATGTTCGCGTACAAGTTGGTTTCTGTTCCAAATCGTTCTGTTGTGTACCAAATCAATCCATTTGCATCGAATTCTCATGCAGGAGTGCCTTATGATCGAGTTCGTGCTAGCAACGACGTATGTTCGCGTACAAGTTGTTTTCTGTTCCAAATCGTTCTGTTGTGTACAGAATCAATCCATTTGCATCGAATACTCATGCAGGAGCGCCTTATGATCGAGTTCATGCATGCGTCGACGAATGTTCGTGTACAAGTTCGTTTCTGTTCCAAATCGTTCTGTTGTGTACTAAATCACTCCATTTGCATCGAATTCTCGTGCAGGAGCTCCTTACGATCGAGTTCATGCTAGCGACGACGTATGTTCGCGTACAAGTTGGTTTCTGTTCCAAATCGTTCTGTTGTGTACAGAATCAATCCATTTGCATCGAATTCTCATGCGGGAGTGCCTTATGATCGAGTTCATGCTAGCAACGACGTATGTTCGCGAACAAGTTGTTTTCTGTTCCAAATCGTTCTGTTGTGTACAGAATCAATCCATTTGCATCGAATTCTCATGCAGGAGTGCCTTATGATCGAGTTCAATCATGCGTCGACGACTGTTCGTGTACAAGCTGGTTTCTGTTCCAAATCTTTCTGTTGTGTACCAAATCAATCCATTTGCATCGAATTCTCATGCAGGGGCGCCTTATGATCGAGTTCATGCACAAGACGAGTAATGTTCGCGTACAAGTTGTTTTCTGTTACAAATTGTTCTGGTCTGTACAAAATCAAACCATTTGCAATCGAATTCTTATGCAGGGTCGCCTTATGATCGAGTTCATGCTATCGACGTCGTATGTTCGCGTACAAGTTGTTTTCTGTTCCAAATCGTTCTGTTGTGTACAGAATCAATCCATTTGCATCGAATTCTCATGCAGGAGTGCCTTATGATCGAGTTCATGCTAGCGACGACGTATGTTCGTGTACAAGTTGGTTTCTGTTCCAAATCGTTCTGTTGTGTAAAAAATCAATCCATTTGCATCGAATACTCATGCAGGAGTGCCTTATGATCGAGTTCATGCTAGCAACGACGTATGTTCGTGTACAAGTTCGTTTCTGTTCCAAATCGTTCTGTTGTGTAAAAAATCAAGCCATTTGCATCGAATACACATGCAGGAGCGCCTTATGATCGAGTTCATGCATGCGTCGACGAATGTTCGTGTACAAGTTCGTTTCTGTTCCAAATCGTTCTGTTGTGTACTAAATCAATCCATTTGCATCGAATTCTCGTGCAGGAGCTCCTTACGATCGAGTTCATGCTAGCGACGACGTATGTTCGCGTACAAGTTGGTTTCTGTTCCAAATCGTTCTGTTGTGTACAGAATCAATCCATTTGCATCGAATTCTCATGCAGGAGTGCCTTATGATCGAGTTCATGCTAGCAACGACGTATGTTCGTGTACAAGTTCGTTTCTGTTCCAAATCGTTCTGTTGTGTACAGAATCAATCCATTTGCATCGAATTCTCATGCAGGAGTGCCTTATGATCGAGTTCATGCTAGCGACGACGTATGTTCGTGTACAAGTTGGTTTCTGTTCCAAATCGTTTTGTTGTGTAAAAAATCAATCCATTTGCATCGAATTCTCATGCAGGGGCGCCTCAAAATCGAGTTCATGCTAGCGACGACGTATGTTCGCGTACAAGTTGGTTTCTGTTCCAAATCGTTCTGTTGTGTACCAAATCAATCCATTTGCATCGAATTCTCATGCAGGAGTGCCTTATGATCGAGTTCATGCTAGCAACGACGTATGTTCGCGTACAAGTTGTTTTCTGTTCCAAATCGTTCTGTTGTGTACAGAATCAATCCATTTGCATCGAATACTCATGCAGGAGCGCCTTATGATCGAGTTCATGCATGCGTCGACGAATGTTCGTGTACAAGTTCGTTTCTGTTCCAAATCGTTCTGTTGTGTACTAAATCACTCCATTTGCATCGAATTCTCGTGCAGGAGCTCCTTACGATCGAGTTCATGCTAGCGACGACGTATGTTCGCGTACAAGTTGGTTTCTGTTCCAAATCGTTCTGTTGTGTACAGAATCAATCCATTTGCATCGAATTCTCATGCGGGAGTGCCTTATGATCGAGTTCATGCTAGCAACGACGTATGTTCACGTACAAGTTGGTTTCTGTTCCAAATCGTTCTGTTGTGTACCAAATCAATCCATTTGCATCGAATTCTCATGCAGGAGTGCCTTATGATCGTGTTCATGCTAGCAACGACGTATGTTCGCGTACAAGTTGTTTTCTGTTCCAAATCGTTCTGTTGTGTACAGAATCAATCCATTTGCATCGAATTCTCATGCAGGAGTGCCTTATGATCGAGTTCATGCTAGCGACGACGTATGTTCGTGTACAAGTTGGTTTCTGTTCCAAATCGTTCTGTTGTGTAAAAAATCAATCCATTTGCATCGAATACTCATGCAGGAGCGCCTTATGATCGAGTTCATGCATGCGTCGACGAATGTTCGTGTACAAGTTCGTTTCTGTTCCAAATCGTTCTGTTGTGTACTAAATCACTCCATTTGCATCGAATTCTCGTGCAGGAGCTCCTTACGATCGAGTTCATGCTAGCGACGACGTATGTTCGCGTACAAGTTGGTTTCTGTTCCAAATCGTTCTGTTGTGTACAGAATCAATCCATTTGCATCGAATTCTCATGCGGGAGTGCCTTATGATCGAGTTCATGCTAGCAACGACGTATGTTCACGTACAAGTTGGTTTCTGTTCCAAATCGTTCTGTTGTGTACAGAATCAATCCATTTGCATCGAATTCTCATGCAGGAGTGCCTTATGATCGAGTTCATGCTAGCGACGACGTATGTTCGTGTACAAGTTGGTTTCTGTTCCAAATCGTTCTGTTGTGTAAAAAATCAATCCATTTGCATCGAATTCTCATGCAGGGGCGCCTCAAAATCGAGTTCATGCTAGCGACGACGTATGTTCGCGTACAAGTTGTTTTCTGTTCCAAATCGTTCTGTTGTGTACAGAATCAATCCATTTGCATCGAATTCTCATGCAGGAGTGCCTTATGATCGAGTTCATGCTAGCGACGACGTATGTTCGTGTACAAGTTGGTTTCTGTTCCAAATCGTTCTGTTGTGTAAAAAATCAATCCATTTGCATCGAATACTCATGCAGGAGCGCCTTATGATCGAGTTCATGCATGCGTCGACGAATGTTCGTGTACAAGTTCGTTTCTGTTCCAAATCGTTCTGTTGTGTACTAAATCACTCCATTTGCATCGAATTCTCGTGCAGGAGCTCCTTACGATCGAGTTCATGCTAGCGACGACGTATGTTCGCGTACAAGTTGGTTTCTGTTCCAAATCGTTCTGTTGTGTACAGAATCAATCCATTTGCATCGAATTCTCATGCGGGAGTGCCTTATGATCGAGTTCATGCTAGCAACGACGTATGTTCACGTACAAGTTGGTTTCTGTTCCAAATCGTTCTGTTGTGTACAGAATCAATCCATTTGCATCGAATTCTCATGCAGGAGTGCCTTATGATCGAGTTCATGCTAGCGACGACGTATGTTCGTGTACAAGTTGGTTTCTGTTCCAAATCGTTCTGTTGTGTAAAAAATCAATCCATTTGCATCGAATTCTCATGCAGGGGCGCCTCAAAATCGAGTTCATGCTAGCGACGACGTATGTTCGCGTACAAGTTGGTTTCTGTTCCAAATCGTTCTGTTGTGTACCAAATCAATCCATTTGCATTGAATACTCATGCAGGAGCGCCTTATGATCGAGTTCAATCATGCGTCGACGACTGTTCGTGTACAAGTTGGTTTCTGTTCCAAATCGTTCTGTTGTGTAAAAAATCAATCCATTTGCATCGAATACTCATGCAGGAGCTCCTTACGATCGAGTTCATGCTAGCGACGACGTATGCTCGCGTACAAGTGGGTTTCTGTTCCAAATCGTTCTGTTGTGTAATAAATCAATGCATTTGCATCGAATTCTCGTGCAGGACCGCCTTATGATCGAGGTCAATCATGCGTCGACGAATGTTCGTGTACAAGTTCGTTTCTGTTCCAAATCGTTCTGTTGTGTACTAAATCAATCCATTTGCATCGAATTCTCGTGCAGGCGCTCCTTACGATCGAGTTCATGCTAGCGACGACGTATGTTCGCGTACAAGTTGGTTTCTGTTCCAAATCGTTCTGTTGTGTACAGAATCAATCCATTTGCATCGAATTCTCATGCAGGAGTGCCTTATGATCGAGTTCATGCTAGCAACGACGTATGTTCGCGTACAAGTTGTTTTCTGTTCCAAATCGTTCTGTTGTGTACAGAATCAATCCATTTGCATCGAATTCTCATGCAGGAGTGCCTTATGATCGAGTTCATGCTAGCGACGACGTATGTTCGTGTACAAGTTGGTTTCTGTTCCAAATCGTTCTGTTGTGTAAAAAATCAATCCATTTGCATCGAATACTCATGCAGGAGCGCCTTATGATCGAGTTCATGCATGCGTCGACGAACGTTCGTGTACAAGTTCGTTTCTGTTCCAAATCGTTCTGTTGTGTAAAAAATCAATCCATTTGCATCGAATTCTCATGCAGGGGCGCCTCAAAATCGAGTTCATGCTAGCGACGACGTATGTTCGCGTACAAGTTGGTTTCTGTTCCAAATCGTTCTGTTGTGTACCAAATCAATCCATTTGCATTGAATACTCATGCAGGAGCGCCTTATGATCGAGTTCAATCATGCGTCGACGACTGTTCGTGTACAAGTTGGTTTCTGTTCCAAATCGTTCTGTTGTGTAAAAAATCAATCCATTTGCATCGAATACTCATGCAGGAGCTCCTTACGATCGAGTTCATGCTAGCGACGACGTATGCTCGCGTACAAGTGGGTTTCTGTTCCAAATCGTTCTGTTGTGTAATAAATCAATGCATTTGCATCGAATTCTCGTGCAGGAGCGCCTTATGATCGAGGTCAATCATGCGTCGACGAATGTTCGTGTGCAAGTTGGTTTCTGTTCCAAATCGTTCTGTTGTGTAAAAAATCAATCCATTTGCATCGAATACTCATGCAGGAGCTCCTTACGATCGAGTTCATGCTATCGACGACGTATGTTCGCGTGCAAGTGGGTTTCTGTTCCAAATCGTTCTGTTGTGTAATAAATCAATGCATTTCCATCGAATACTCATGCAGGAGCGCCTTATGATCGAGTTCATGCTAGCGACGACGGATGTTCGCGTACAAGTTGGTTTCTGTTCCAAATCGTTCTGTTGTGTACAGAATCAATCCATTTGCATCGAATTCTCATGCAGGAGTGCCTTATGATCGAGTTCATGCTAGCAACGACGTATGTTCGTGTACAAGTTCGTTTCTGTTCCAAATCGTTCTGTTGTGTACTAAATCAATCCATTTGCATCGAATTCTCGTGCAGGAGCTCCTTACGATCGAGTTCATGCTAGCGACGACGTATGTTCGCGTACAAGTTGGTTTCTGTTCCAAATCGTTCTGTTGTGTACAGAATCAATCCATTTGCTTCGAATTCTCATGCAGGAGTGCCTTATGATCGAGTTCATGCTAGCAACGACGTATGTTCGTGTACAAGTTCGTTTCTGTTCCAAATCGTTCTGTTGTGTAAAAAATCAAGCCATTTGCATCGAATACACATGCAGGAGCGCCTTATGATCGAGTTCATGCATGCGTCGACGAATGTTCGTGTACAAGTTCGTTTCTGTTCCAAATCGTTCTGTTGTGTACTAAATCAATCCATTTGCATCGAATTCTCGTGCAGGAGCTCCTTACGATCGAGTTCATGCTAGCGACGACGTATGTTCGCGTACAAGTTGGTTTCTGTTCCAAATCGTTCTGTTGTGTACAGAATCAATCCATTTGCATCGAATTCTCATGCAGGAGTGCCTTATGATCGAGTTCATGCTAGCAACGACGTATGTTCGTGTACAAGTTCGTTTCTGTTCCAAATCGTTCTGTTGTGTACTAAATCAATCCATTTGCATCGAATTCTCGTGCAGGAGCTCCTTACGATCGAGTTCATGCTAGCGACGACGTATGTTCGCGTACAAGTTGGTTTCTGTTCCAAATCGTTCTGTTGTGTACAGAATCAATCCATTTGCATCGAATTCTCATGCGGGAGTGCCTTATGATCGAGTTCATGCTAGCAACGACGTATGTTCACGTACAAGTTGGTTTCTGTTCCAAATCGTTCTGTTGTGTACAGAATCAATCCATTTGCATCGAATTCTCATGCAGGAGTGCCTTATGATCGAGTTCATGCTAGCGACGACGTATGTTCGTGTACAAGTTGGTTTCTGTTCCAAATCGTTCTGTTGTGTAAAAAATCAATCCATTTGCATCGAATTCTCATGCAGGGGCGCCTCAAAATCGAGTTCATGCTAGCGACGACGTATGTTCGCGTACAAGTTGGTTTCTGTTCCAAATCGTTCTGTTGTGTACCAAATCAATCCATTTGCATTGAATACTCATGCAGGAGCGCCTTATGATCGAGTTCAATCATGCGTCGACGACTGTTCGTGTACAAGTTGGTTTCTGTTCCAAATCGTTCTGTTGTGTACCAAATCAATCCATTTGCATCGAATTCTCATGCAGGAGTGCCTTATGATCGAGTTCATGCTAGCAACGACGTATGTTCGTGTACAAGTTCGTTTCTGTTCCAAATCGTTCTGTTGTGTAAAAAATCAAGCCATTTGCATCGAATACACATGCAGGAGCGCCTTATGATCGAGTTCATGCATGCGTCGACGAATGTTCGTGTACAAGTTCGTTTCTGTTCCAAATCGTTCTGTTGTGTACTAAATCAATCCATTTGCATCGAATTCTCGTGCAGGAGCTCCTTACGATCGAGTTCATGCTAGCGACGACGTATGTTCGCGTACAAGTTGGTTTCTGTTCCAAATCGTTCTGTTGTGTACAGAATCAATCCATTTGCATCGAATTCTCATGCAGGAGTGCCTTATGATCGAGTTCATGCTAGCGACGACGTATGTTCGTGTACAAGTTGGTTTCTGTTCCAAATCGTTCTGTTGTGTAAAAAATCAATCCATTTGCATCGAATTCTCATGCAGGGGCGCCTCAAAATCGAGTTCATGCTAGCGACGACGTATGTTCGCGTACAAGTTGGTTTCTGTTCCAAATCGTTCTGTTGTGTACCAAATCAATCCATTTGCATCGAATTCTCATGCAGGAGTGCCTTATGATCGAGTTCATGCTAGCAACGACGTATGTTCGCGTACAAGTTGTTTTCTGTTCCAAATCGTTCTGTTGTGTACAGAATCAATCCATTTGCATCGAATACTCATGCAGGAGCGCCTTATGATCGAGTTCATGCATGCGTCGACGAATGTTCGTGTACAAGTTCGTTTCTGTTCCAAATCGTTCTGTTGTGTACTAAATCACTCCATTTGCATCGAATTCTCGTGCAGGAGCTCCTTACGATCGAGTTCATGCTAGCGACGACGTATGTTCGCGTACAAGTTGGTTTCTGTTCCAAATCGTTCTGTTGTGTACAGAATCAATCCATTTGCATCGAATTCTCATGCGGGAGTGCCTTATGATCGAGTTCATGCTAGCAACGACGTATGTTCACGTACAAGTTGGTTTCTGTTCCAAATCGTTCTGTTGTGTACCAAATCAATCCATTTGCATCGAATTCTCATGCAGGAGTGCCTTATGATCGTGTTCATGCTAGCAACGACGTATGTTCGCGTACAAGTTGTTTTCTGTTCCAAATCGTTCTGTTGTGTACAGAATCAATCCATTTGCATCGAATTCTCATGCAGGAGTGCCTTATGATCGAGTTCATGCTAGCGACGACGTATGTTCGTGTACAAGTTGGTTTCTGTTCCAAATCGTTCTGTTGTGTAAAAAATCAATCCATTTGCATCGAATACTCATGCAGGAGCGCCTTATGATCGAGTTCATGCATGCGTCGACGAATGTTCGTGTACAAGTTCGTTTCTGTTCCAAATCGTTCTGTTGTGTACTAAATCACTCCATTTGCATCGAATTCTCGTGCAGGAGCTCCTTACGATCGAGTTCATGCTAGCGACGACGTATGTTCGCGTACAAGTTGGTTTCTGTTCCAAATCGTTCTGTTGTGTACAGAATCAATCCATTTGCATCGAATTCTCATGCGGGAGTGCCTTATGATCGAGTTCATGCTAGCAACGACGTATGTTCACGTACAAGTTGGTTTCTGTTCCAAATCGTTCTGTTGTGTACAGAATCAATCCATTTGCATCGAATTCTCATGCAGGAGTGCCTTATGATCGAGTTCATGCTAGCGACGACGTATGTTCGTGTACAAGTTGGTTTCTGTTCCAAATCGTTCTGTTGTGTAATAAATCAATGCATTTGCATCGAATTCTCGTGCAGGAGCGCGTTATGATCGAGGTCAATCATGCGTCGACGAATGTTCGTGTGCAAGTTGGTTTCTGTTCCAAATCGTTCTGTTGTGTAAAAAATCAATCCATTTGCATCGAATACTCATGCAGGAGCTCCTTACGATCGAGTTCATGCTAGCGACGACGTATGCTCGCGTACAAGTGGGTTTCTGTTCCAAATCGTTCTGTTGTGTAATAAATCAATGCATTTGCATCGAATTCTCGTGCAGGACCGCCTTATGATCGAGGTCAATCATGCGTCGACGAATGTTCGTGTACAAGTTCGTTTCTGTTCCAAATCGTTCTGTTGTGTACTAAATCAATCCATTTGCATCGAATTCTCGTGCAGGCGCTCCTTACGATCGAGTTCATGCTAGCGACGACGTATGTTCGCGTACAAGTTGGTTTCTGTTCCAAATCGTTCTGTTGTGTACAGAATCAATCCATTTGCATCGAATTCTCATGCAGGAGTGCCTTATGATCGAGTTCATGCTAGCAACGACGTATGTTCGCGTACAAGTTGTTTTCTGTTCCAAATCGTTCTGTTGTGTACAGAATCAATCCATTTGCATCGAATTCTCATGCAGGAGTGCCTTATGATCGAGTTCATGCTAGCGACGACGTATGTTCGTGTACAAGTTGGTTTCTGTTCCAAATCGTTCTGTTGTGTAAAAAATCAATCCATTTGCATCGAATACTCATGCAGGAGCGCCTTATGATCGAGTTCATGCATGCGTCGACGAATGTTCGTGTACAAGTTCGTTTCTGTTCCAAATCGTTCTGTTGTGTAAAAAATCAATCCATTTGCATCGAATTCTCATGCAGGGGCGCCTCAAAATCGAGTTCATGCTAGCGACGACGTATGTTCGCGTACAAGTTGGTTTCTGTTCCAAATCGTTCTGTTGTGTACCAAATCAATCCATTTGCATTGAATACTCATGCAGGAGCGCCTTATGATCGAGTTCAATCATGCGTCGACGACTGTTCGTGTACAAGTTGGTTTCTGTTCCAAATCGTTCTGTTGTGTAAAAAATCAATCCATTTGCATCGAATACTCATGCAGGAGCTCCTTACGATCGAGTTCATGCTAGCGACGACGTATGCTCGCGTACAAGTGGGTTTCTGTTCCAAATCGTTCTGTTGTGTAATAAATCAATGCATTTGCATCGAATTCTCGTGCAGGAGCGCGTTATGATCGAGGTCAATCATGCGTCGACGAATGTTCGTGTGCAAGTTGGTTTCTGTTCCAAATCGTTCTGTTGTGTAAAAAATCAATCCATTTGCATCGAATACTCATGCAGGAGCTCCTTACGATCGAGTTCATGCTATCGACGACGTATGTTCGCGTGCAAGTGGGTTTCTGTTCCAAATCGTTCTGTTGTGTAATAAATCAATGCATTTCCATCGAATACTCATGCAGGAGCGCCTTATGATCGAGTTCATGCTAGCGACGACGGATGTTCGCGTACAAGTTGGTTTCTGTTCCAAATCGTTCTGTTGTGTACAGAATCAATCCATTTGCATCGAATTCTCATGCAGGAGTGCCTTATGATCGAGTTCATGCTAGGAACGACGTATGTTCGTGTACAAGTTCGTTTCTGTTCCAAATCGTTCTGTTGTGTACTAAATCAATCCATTTGCATCGAATTCTCGTGCAGGAGCTCCTTACGATCGAGTTCATGCTAGCGACGACGTATGTTCGCGTACAAGTTGGTTTCTGTTCCAAATCGTTCTGTTGTGTACAGAATCAATCCATTTGCTTCGAATTCTCATGCAGGAGTGCCTTATGATCGAGTTCATGCTAGCAACGACGTATGTTCGCGTACAAGTCGGTGTCTGTTCCAAATCGTTCTGTTGTGTACAGAATCAATCCATTTGCATCGAATTCTCATGCAGGAGTGCCTTATGATCGAGTTCACGCTAGCGACGACGACTGTTCGTGTACAAGTTGGTTTCTGTTCCAAATCGTTCTGTTGTGTAAAAAATCAATCCATTTGCATCGAATACTCATGCAGGAGCTCCTTACGATCGAGTTCATGCTAGCGACGACGTATACTCGCCTACAAGTGGGTTTCTGGTCCAAATCGTTCTGTTGTGTAATAAATCAATGCATTTGCATCGAATTCTCGTGCAGGAGCGTCTTATGATCGAGTTCATGCATGCGTTGACGAATGTTCGCGTACAAGTTGGTTTCTGTCCCAAATCGTTCTCTTACGTACAGAATCAATCTATTTGCAATCGAATTTTCATGCAGGGGCGCCTTAAAATCGAGTTCATGCTAGCGACGACGTATGTTCGCGTACAAGTTGGTTTCTGTTCCAAATCGTTCTGTTGTGTACAGAATCAGTCCATTTGCATCGATTTCTCATGGAGGAGCGCCTTATGACCGAGTTCATGCATGCGTTGACGAATGCTCGTGTAGAAGTTGGTTTCTGTTCCAAATCTTTCTGTTGCGTACCAAATCAATCCATTTGCATCGAATACTCATGCAGGAGCGCCTTATGATCGAGTTCATGCTAGCAACGACGTATGTTCGCGTACAAGTTGGTTTCTGTTCCAAATCGTTCTGTTGTGTAATAAATCAATGCATTTGCATCGAATTCTCGTGCAGGAGCGTCTTATGATCGAGTTCATGCATGCGTTGACGAATGTTCGCGTACAAGTTGGTTTCTGTCCCAAATCGTTCTCTTACGTACAGAATCAATCTATTTGCAATCGAATTTTCATGCAGGGGCGCCTTAAAATCGAGTTCATGCTAGCAACGACGTATGTTCGCGTACAAGTTGGTTTCTGTTCCAAATCGTTCTGTTGTGTACAGAATCAGTCCATTTGCATCGATTTCTCATGGAGGAGCGCCTTATGACCGAGTTCAATCATGCGTCGACGACTGTTCGTGTACAAGCTGGTTTCTGTTCCAAATACTTCTGTTGTGTACAGAATCAATCCATTTGCATCGAATTCTCATGGAGGAACGCCTTATGATCGAGTTCATGCATGCGTTGACGAATGCTCGTGTAGAAGTTGGTTTCTGTTCCAAATCTTTCTGTTGTGTACCAAATCAATCCATTTGCATCGAATACTCATGCAGGAGCGCCTTATGATCGAGTTCATGCTAGCAACGACGTATGTTCGCGTACAAGTTGGTTTCTGTTCCAAATACTTCTGTTGTATACAGAATCAATCCATTTGCAACGAATTCTCGTGCACGAGCGCCTTATGATTGAGTTCATGCATGCGTCGACGAATGCTCGTGTACAAGTTGGTTTCTGTTCCAAATCTTTCTGTTGTGTACCAAGTCAATCCATTTGCATCGAATACTCATGCAGGAGCGCCTTATGATCGAGTTCATGCTATCGACGACGTATGTTCGCGTACAAGTGGGTTTCTGTTCCAAATCGTACTGTTGTGTAATAAATCAATGCATTTGCATCCAATTCTCGTGCAGGAGCGTCTTATGATCGAGTTCATGCATGCGTTGACGAATGTTCGCGTACAAGTTGGTTTCTGTTCCAAATCTTTCTGTTGTGTACCAAATCAATCCATTTGTATCGTATACTCATGCAGGAGCGTCTTATGATCGAGTTCATGCATGCGTTGACGAATGTTCGCGTACAAGTTGGTTTCTGTTCCAAATCTTTCTGTTGTGTACCAAATCAATCCATTTGCATCGAATTCTCATGCAGGGGCGCCTTATGATCGAGTTCCTGCACAAGACGAGTAATGTTCGCGTACAAGTTGTTTTCTGTTACAAATTGTTCTGGTCTGTACAAAATCAAACCATTTGCAATCGAATTCTCATGCAGGGTCGCCTTATGATCGAGTTCATGCTATCGACAACGTATGTTCGCGTACAAGTTGGTTTCTGTCCCAAATCGTTCTCTTACGTACAGAATCAATCTATTTGCAATCGAATTTTCATGCAGGGGCGCCTTAAAATCGAGTTCATGCTAGCAACGACGTATGTTCGCGTACAAGTTGGTTTCTGTTCCAAATCGTTCTGTTGTGTACAGAATCAGTCCATTTGCATCGATTTCTCATGGAGGAGCGCCTTATGACCGAGTTCAATCATGCGTCGACGACTGTTCGTGTACAAGCTGGTTTCTGTTCCAAATACTTCTGTTGTGTACAGAATCAATCCATTTGCATCGAATTCTCATGGAGGAACGCCTTATGATCGAGTTCATGCATGCGTTGACGAATGCTCGTGTAGAAGTTGGTTTCTGTTCCAAATCTTTCTGTTGTGTACCAAATCAATCCATTTGCATCGAATACTCATGCAGGAGCGCCTTATGATCGAGTTCATGCTAGCAACGACGTATGTTCGCGTACAAGTTGGTTTCTGTTCCAAATACTTCTGTTGTATACAGAATCAATCCATTTGCAACGAATTCTCGTGCACGAGCGCCTTATGATTGAGTTCATGCATGCGTCGACGAATGCTCGTGTACAAGTTGGTTTCTGTTCCAAATCTTTCTGTTGTGTACCAAGTCAATCCATTTGCATCGAATACTCATGCAGGAGCGCCTTATGATCGAGTTCATGCTATCGACGACGTATGTTCGCGTACAAGTGGGTTTCTGTTCCAAATCGTACTGTTGTGTAATAAATCAATGCATTTGCATCCAATTCTCGTGCAGGAGCGTCTTATGATCGAGTTCATGCATGCGTTGACGAATGTTCGCGTACAAGTTGGTTTCTGTTCCAAATCTTTCTGTTGTGTACCAAATCAATCCATTTGTATCGTATACTCATGCAGGAGCGTCTTATGATCGAGTTCATGCATGCGTTGACGAATGCTCGTGTAGAAGTTGGTTTCTGTTCCAAATCTTTCTGTTGTGTACCAAATCAATCCATTTGCATCGAATTCTCATGCAGGGGCGCCTTATGATCGAGTTCCTGCACAAGACGAGTAATGTTCGCGTACAAGTTGTTTTCTGTTACAAATTGTTCTGGTCTGTACAAAATCAAACCATTTGCAATCGAATTCTCATGCAGGGTCGCCTTATGATCGAGTTCATGCTATCGACAACGTATGTTCGCGTACAAGTTGTTTTCTGTTCCAAATCGTTCTGGTCTGTACAAAAGTAATCCATTTGCATCGAATTCTCATGCAGGAGTGCCTTATGATCGAGTTCATGCTAGCAACGACGTATGTTCGTGTACAAGTTCGTTTCTGTTCCAAATCGTTCTGTTGTGTAAAAAATCAAGCCATTTGCATCGAATTCTCGTGCACGAGCGCCTTATGATTGAGTTCATGCATGCGTCGACGAATGCTCGTGTACAAGTTGGTTTCTGTTCCAAATCTTTCTGTTGTGTACCAAGTCAATCCATTTGCATCGAATACTCATGCAGGAGCGCCTTATGATCGAGTTCATGCTATCGACGACGTATGTTCGCGTACAAGTGGGTTTCTGTTCCAAATCGTACTGTTGTGTAATAAATCAATGCATTTGCATCCAATTCTCGTGCAGGAGCGTCTTATGATCGAGTTCATGCATGCGTTGACGAATGTTCGCGTACAAGTTGGTTTCTGTTCCAAATCTTTCTGTTGTGTACCAAATCAATCCATTTGTATCGTATACTCATGCAGGAGCGTCTTATGATCGAGTTCATGCATGCGTTGACGAATGCTCGTGTAGAAGTTGGTTTCTGTTCCAAATCTTTCTGTTGTGTACCAAATCAATCCATTTGCATCGAATTCTCATGCAGGGGCGCCTTATGATCGAGTTCCTGCACAAGACGAGTAATGTTCGCGTACAAGTTGTTTTCTGTTACAAATTGTTCTGGTCTGTACAAAATCAAACCATTTGCAATCGAATTCTCATGCAGGGTCGCCTTATGATCGAGTTCATGCTATCGACAACGTATGTTCGCGTACAAGTTGTTTTCTGTTCCAAATCGTTCTGGTCTGTACAAAAGTAATCCATTTGCATCGAATTCTCATGCAGGAGTGCCTTATGATCGAGTTCATGCTAGCAACGACGTATGTTCGTGTACAAGTTCGTTTCTGTTCCAAATCGTTCTGTTGTGTAAAAAATCAAGCCATTTGCATCGAATACTCATGCAGGAGCGCCTTATGATCGAGTTCATGCATGCGTCGACGTATGTTCCCGTACAAGTGGGTTTCTGTTCCAAATCGTTCTGTTGTGTACAGAATCAGTCCATTTGCATCGAATTCTCATGGAGGAACACCTTATGATCGAGTTCATGCTAGCGACGACGTATGTTCGCGTATAAGTTGGTTTCTGTTCCAAATCGTTCTGTTGTGTACAGAATCAGTCCATTTGCATCGATTTCTCATGGAGGAGCGCCTGATGACCGAGTTCAATCATGCGTCGACGACTGTTCGTGTACAAGCTTGTTTCTGTTCCAAATCGTTCTGTTGTGTACAGAATCAGTCCATTTGCATCGAATTCTCATGGAGGAACGCCTTATGATCGAGTTCATGCATGCGTTGACGAATGTTCGCGTACAAGTTGGTTTCTGTTCCAAATCGTTCTGTTGTGTACAGAATCAATCCATTTGCATCGAATTCTCATGCAGGAGTGCCTTATGATCGAGTTCATGCTAGCAACGACGTATGTTCGTGTACAAGTTCGTTTCTGTTCCAAATCGTTCTGTTGTGTAAAAAATCAAGCCATTTGCATCGAATACACATGCAGGAGCGCCTTATGATCGAGTTCATGCATGCGTCGACGAATGTTCGTGTACAAGTTCGTTTCTGTTCCAAATCGTTCTGTTGTGTACTAAATCAATCCATTTGCATCGAATTCTCGTGCAGGAGCTCCTTACGATCGAGTTCATGCTAGCGACGACGTATGTTCGCGTACAAGTTGGTTTCTGTTCCAAATCGTTCTGTTGCGTACAGAATCAATCCATTTGCATCGAATTCTCATGCAGGAGTGCCTTATGATCGAGTTCATGCTAGCAACGACGTATGTTCGCGTGCAAGTGGGTTTCTGTTCCAAATCGTTCTGTTGTGTAATAAATCAATGCATTTGCATCGAATACTCATGCAGGAGCGCCTTATGATCGAGTTCATGCTAGCGACGACGGATGTTCGCGTACAAGTTGGTTTCTGTTCCAAATCGTTCTGTTGTGTAAAAAATCAATCCATTTGCATCGAATACTCATGCAGGAGCTCCTTACGATCGAGTTCATGCTAGCGACGACGTATGTTCGCGTACAAGCTGGTTTCTGTTCCAAATCGTTCTGTTGTGTACAGAATCAGTCCATTTGCATCGAATTCTCATGGAGGAACGCCTTATGATCGAGTTCATGCTAGCGACGACGTATGTTCGCGTACAAGTTGGTTTCTGTTCCAAATCGTTCTGTTGTGTACAGAATCAGTCCATTTGCATCGATTTCTCATGGAGGAGCGCCTTATGACCGAGTTCAATCATGCGTCGACGACTGTTCGTGTACAAGCTGGTTTCTGTTCCAAATCGTTCTGTTGTGTACAGAATCAGTCCATTTGTATCGAATTCTCATGGAGGAACGCCTTATGATCGAGTTCATGCATGCGTTGACGAATGTTCGCGTACAAGTTGGTTTCTGTTCCAAATCGTTCTGTTGTGTACAGAATGAAACCATTTGCAATCGAATTCTCATGCAGGGGCGCCTTATGATCGAGTTCACGCACAAGACGAGTAATGTTCGCGTACAAGTTGGTTTCTGTTCCAAATCGTTCTGTTGTGTACAGAATCAATCCATTTGCATCGAATTCTCATGCAGGAGTGCCTTATGATCGAGTTCATGCTAGCAACGACGTATGTTCGCGTACAAGTTAGTTTCTGTTCCAAATCGTTCTGTTGTGTAAAAAATCAATCCATTTGCATCGAATACTCATGCAGGAGCTCCTTACGATCGAGTTCATGCTAGCGACGACGTATGCTCGCGTACAAGTGGGTTTCTGTTCCAAATCGTTCTGTTGTGTAATAAATCAATGCATTTGCATCGAATTCTCGTGCAGGAGCGCCTTATGATCGAGGTCAATCATGCGTCGACGAATGTTCGTGTACAAGTTGGTTTCTGTTCCAAATCGTTCTGTTGTGTAAAAAATCAATCCATCTGCATCGAATACTCATGCAGGAGCTCCTTACGATCGAGTTCATGCTATCGACGACATATGTTCGCGTGCAAGTGGGTTTCTGTTCCAAATCGTTCTGTTGTGTAATAAAACAATGCATTTGCATCGAATACTCATGCAGGAGCGCCTTATGATCGAGTTCATGCTAGCGACGACGGATGTTCGCGTACAAGTTGGTTTCTGTTCCAAATCGTTCTGTTGTGTAAAAAATCAATCCATTTGCATCGAATACTCATGCAGGAGCTCCTTACGATCGAGTTCATGCTAGCTACGACGTATGTTTGCGTACAAGCTGGTTTCTGTTCCAAATCGTTCTGTTGTGTACAGAATCAGTCCATTTGCATCGAATTCTCATGGAGGAACGCCTTATGATCGAGTTCATGCTAGCGACGACGGATGTTCGCGTACAAGTTGGTTTCTGTTCCAAATCGTTCTGTTGTGTAAAAAATCAATCCATTTGCATCGAATACTCATGCAGGAGCTCCTTACGATCGAGTTCATGCTAGCGACGACGTATGTTCGCGTACAAGCTGGTTTCTGTTCCAAATCGTTCTGTTGTGTACAGAATCAGTCCATTTGCATCGAATTCTCATGGAGGAACGCCTTATGATCGAGTTCATGCTAGCGACGACGTATGTTCGCGTACAAGTTGGTTTCTGTTCCAAATCGTTCTGTTGTGTACAGAATCAGTCCATTTGCATCGATTTCTCATGGAGGAGCGCCTTATGACCGAGTTCAATCATGCGTCGACGACTGTTCGTGTACAAGCTGGTTTCTGTTCCAAATCGTTCTGTTGTGTACAGAATCAGTCCATTTGTATCGAATTCTCATGGAGGAACGCCTTATGATCGAGTTCATGCATGCGTTGACGAATGTTCGCGTACAAGTTGGTTTCTGTTCCAAATCGTTCTGTTGTGTACAGAATCAAACCATTTGCAATCGAATTCTCTGCAGGGGCGCCTTATGATCGAGTTCACGCACAAGACGAGTAATGTTCGCGTACAAGTTGGTTTCTGTTCCAAATCGTTCTGTTGTGTACAGAATCAATCCATTTGCATCGAATTCTCATGCAGGAGTGCCTTATGATCGAGTTCATGCTAGCAACGACGTATGTTCGTGTACAAGTTCGTTTCTGTTCCAAATCGTTCTGTTGTGTACGAAATCAATCCATTTGCATCGAATTCTCATGCAGGAGTGCCTTATGATCGAGTTCATGCTAGCAACGACGTATGTTCGCGTACAAGTTGGTTTCTGTTCCAAATCGTTCTGTTGTGTAAAAAATCAATCCATTTGCATCGAATACTCATGCAGGAGCTCCTTACGATCGAGTTCATGCTAGCGACGACGTATGTTTGCGTACAAGCTGGTTTCTGTTCCAAATCGTTCTGTTGTGTACAGAATCAGTCCATTTGCATCGAATTCTCATGGAGGAACGCCTTATGATCGAGTTCATGCTAGCGACGACGGATGTTCGCGTACAAGTTGGTTTCTGTTCCAAATCGTTCTGTTGTGTAAAAAATCAATCCATTTGCATCGAATACTCATGCAGGAGCTCCTTACGATCGAGTTCATGCTAGCGACGACGTATGTTCGCGTACAAGCTGGTTTCTGTTCCAAATCGTTCTGTTGTGTACAGAATCAGTCCATTTGCATCGAATTCTCATGGAGGAACGCCTTATGATCGAGTTCATGCTAGCGACGACGTATGTTCGCGTACAAGTTGGTTTCTGTTCCAAATCGTTCTGTTGTGTACAGAATCAGTCCATTTGCATCGATTTCTCATGGAGGAGCGCCTTATGACCGAGTTCAATCATGCGTCGACGACTGTTCGTGTACAAGCTGGTTTCTGTTCCAAATCGTTCTGTTGTGTACAGAATCAGTCCATTTGTATCGAATTCTCATGGAGGAACGCCTTATGATCGAGTTCATGCATGCGTTGACGAATGTTCGCGTACAAGTTGGTTTCTGTTCCAAATCGTTCTGTTGTGTACAGAATCAAACCATTTGCAATCGAATTCTCTGCAGGGGCGCCTTATGATCGAGTTCACGCACAAGACGAGTAATGTTCGCGTACAAGTTGGTTTCTGTTCCAAATCGTTCTGTTGTGTACAGAATCAATCCATTTGCATCGAATTCTCATGCAGGAGTGCCTTATGATCGAGTTCATGCTAGCAACGACGTATGTTCGTGTACAAGTTCGTTTCTGTTCCAAATCGTTCTGTTGTGTACGAAATCAATCCATTTGCATCGAATTCTCATGCAGGAGTGCCTTATGATCGAGTTCATGCTAGCAACGACGTATGTTCGCGTACAAGTTGGTTTCTGTTCCAAATCGTTCTGTTGTGTACAGAAACAATCCATTTGCATCGAATTCTCATGCAGGAGTGCCTTATGATCGAGTTCATGCTAGCGACGACGTATGTTCGTGTACAAGTTGGTTTCTGTTCCAAATCGTTCTGTTGTGTAAAAAATCAATCCATTTGCATAGAATTCTCATGCAGGAGTGCCTTATGATCGAGTTCATGCTAGCAACGACGTATGTTCGCGTACAAGTTGGTGTCTGTTCCAAATCGTTCTGTTGTGTACAGAATCAATCCATTTGCATCGAATTCTCATGCAGGAGTGCCTTATGATCGAGTTCATGCTAGCGACGACAACTGTTCGTGTACAAGTTGGTTTCTGTTCCAAATCGTTCTGTTGTGTAAAAAATCAATCCATTTGCATCGAATACTCATGCAGGAGCTCCTTACGATCGAGTTCATGCTAGCGACGACGTATACTCGCGTACAAGTGGGTTTCTGTTCCAAATCGTTCTGTTGTGTACCAAATCTATCCATTTGCATCGAATACTCATGCAGGAGCGCCTTATGATTGAGTTCATGCATGCGTCGACGAATGCTCGTGTACAAGTTGGTTTCTGTTCCAAATCTTTCTGTTGTGTACCAAGTCAATCCATTTGCATCGAATACTCATGCAGGAGCTCCTTACGATCGAGTTCATGCTATCGACGACGTATGTTCGCGTGCAAGTGGGTTTCTGTTCCAAATCGTTCTGTTGTGTAATAAATCAATGCATTTGCATCGAATACTCATGCAGGAGCGCCTTATGATCGAGTTCATGCTAGCGACGACGTATGTTCGCGTACAAGTTGGTTTCTGTTCCAAATCGTTCTGTTGTGTAAAAAATCAATCCATTTGCATCGAATACTCATGCAGGAGCTCCTTACGATCGAGTTCATGCTAGCGACGACGTATGTTCGCGTACAAGTTGGTTTCTGTTCCAAATCGTGTTGTTGTGTACAAAATCAAACCATTTGTAATCGAATTCTCATGCAGGAGCGCCTTATGATCGAGTTCATGCATGCGTCGACGTATGTTCCCGTACAAGTTGGTTTCTGTTCCAAATCGTTCTGTTGTGTACAGAATCAGTCCATTTGCATCGATTTCTCATGGAGGAGCGCCTTATGACCGAGTTCAATCATGCGTCGACGACTGTTCGTGTACAAGCTGGTTTCTGTTCCAAATCGTTCTGTTGTGTACAGAATCAGTCCATTTGCATCGAATTCTCATGGAGGAACGCCTTATGATCGAGTTCATGCATGCGTTGACGAATGTTCGCGTACAAGTTGGTTTCTGTTCCAAATCGTTCTATTGTGTACCAAATCAATCCATTTGCATCGAATACTGATGCAGGAGCGTCTTATGATCGAGTTCATGCATGCGTTGACGAATGTTCGCGTACAAGTTGGTTTCTGTTCCAAATCTTTCTGTTGTGTACCAAATCAATCCATTTGCATCGAATACTCATGCAGGAGCGCCTTATGATCGAGTTCATGCATGCGTTGACGAATGTTCGCGTACAAGTTGGTTTCTGTTCCAAATCTTTCTGTTGTGTACCAAATCAATCCATTTGCATCGAATTCTCATGCAGGGGCGCCTTATGATCGAGTTCATGCACAAGACGAGTAATGTTCGCGTACAAGTTGTTTTCTGTTACAAATTGTTCTGGTCTGTACAAAATCAAACCATTTGCAATCGAATTCTCATGCAGGGTCGCCTTATGATCGAGTTCATGCTATCAACGACGTATGTTCGCGTGCAAGTGGGTTTCTGTTCCAAATCGTACTGTTGTGTAATAAATCAATGCATTTGCATCCAATTCTCGTACAAGAGCGTCTTATGATCGAGTTCATGCATGCGTTGACGAATGTTCGCGTACAAGTTGTTTTCTGTTCCAAATCGTTCTGGTCTGTACAAACTTAAACCATTTGCAATCGAATTCTCATGCAGTGGCGCCTTATAATCGAGATCATGCATGTGTCGACGTATGTTCGCATACAATTTGGTTTCTGTTCCAAATCGTTCTGTTGTGTAAAAAATCAATCCATTTGCATCGAATACTCATGCAGGAGCTCCTTACGATCGAGTTCATGCTAGCGACGACGTATGTTCGTGTACAAGCTGGTTTCTGTTCCAAATCGTTCTGTTGTGTAAAAAATCAAGCCATTTGCATCGAATACTCATGCAGGAGCGCCTTATGATCGAGTTCATGCATGCGTCGACGAATGTTCGTGTACAAGTTCGTTTCTGTTCCAAATCGTTCTGTTGTGTACTAAATCAATCCATTTGCATCGAATTCTCGTGCAGGAGCTCCTTACGATCGAGTTCATGCTAGCGACGACGTATGTTCGCGTACAAGTTGGTTTCTGTTCCAAATCGTTCTGTTGTGTACAGAATCAATCCATTTGCATCGAATTCTCATGCAGGAGTGCCTTATGATCGAGTTCATGCTAGCAACGACGTATGTTCGCGTACAAGTTGGTTTCTGTTCCAAATCGTTCTGTTGTGTACAGAATCAATCCATTTGCATCGAATTCTCATGCAGGAGTGCCTTATGATCGAGTTCATGCTAGCGACGACGACTGTTCGTGTATAAGTTGGTTTCTGTTCCAAATCGTTCTGTTGTGTAAAAAATCAATCCATTTGCATCGAATACTCATGCAGGAGCTCCTTACGATCGAGTTCATGCTAGCGACGACGTATGCTCGCGTACAAGTGGGTTTCTGTTCCAAATCGTTCTGTTGTGTAATAAATCAATGCATTTGCATCGAATTCTCGTGCAGGAGCGTCTTATGATCGAGTTCATGCATGCGTTGACGAATGTTCGCGTACAAGTTGGTTTCTGTCCCAAACCGTTCTCTTACGTACAGAATCAATCTGTTTGCAATCGAATTTTCATGCAGGGGCGCCTTAAAATCGAGTTCATGCTAGCGACGACGTATGTTCGCGTACAAGTTGATTTCTGTTCCAAATCGTTCTGTTGTGTACCAAATCTATCCATTTGCATCGAATTCTCGTGCACGAGCGCCTTATGATTGAGTTCATGCATGCGTCGACGAATGCTCGTGTACAAGTTGGTTTCTGTTCCAAATCTTTCTGTTGTGTACCAAGTCAATCCATTTGCATCGAATACTCATGCAGGAGCGCCTTAGGATCGAGTTCATACTATCGACGACGTGTGTTCGCGTACAAGTGGGTTTCTGTTCTAAATCGTACTGTTGTGTAATAAATCAATGCATTTGCATCCAATTCTCGTGCAGGAGCGTCTTATGATCGAGTTCATGCATGCGTTGACGAATGTTCGCATACAAGTTGGTTTCTGTTCCAAATCTTTCTGTTGTGTACCAAATCAATCCATTTGCATCGAATACTCATGCAGGAGCGTCTTATGATCGAGTTCATGCATGCGTTGACGAATGTTCGCGTACAAGTTGGTTTCTGTTCCAAATCTTTCTGTTGTGTACCAAATCAATCCATTTGCATCGAATGCTCATGCAGGGGCGCCTTATGATCGAGTTCATGCACAAGACGAGTAATGTTCGCGTACAAGTTGTTTTCTGTTACAAATTGTTCTGGTCTGTACAAAATCAAACCATTTGCAATCGAATTCTCATGCAGGGTCGCCTTATGATCGAGTTCATGCTATCGACGACGTATGTTCGCGTGCAAGTGGTTTTCTGTTCCAAATCGTACTGTTGTGTAATAAATCAATGCATTTGCATCCAATTCTCGTACAGGAGCGTCTTATGATCGAGATCATGCATGCGTTGACGAATGTTCGCGTACAAGTTGTTTTCTGTTCCAAATCGTTCTGGTCTGTACAAACTTAAACCATTTGCAATCGAATTCTCATGCAGGGGCGCCTTATGATTGAGTTCATGCATGCGTCGACGAATGCTCGTGTACAAGTTGGTTTCTGTTCCAAATCTTTCTGTTGTGTACCAAGTCAATCCATTTGCATCGAATACTCATGCAGGAGCGCCTTATAATCGAGTTCATGCTATCGACGACGTATGTTCGCGTACAAGTGGGTTTCTGTTCTAAATCGTACTGTTGTGTAATAAATCAATGCATTTGCATCCAATTCTCGTGCAGGAACGTCTTATGATCGAGTTCATGCATGCGTTGACGATTGTTCGCATACAAGTTGGTTTCTGTTCCAAATCTTTCTGTTGTGTACCAAATCAATCCATTTGCATCGAATACTCATGCAGGAGCGCCTTATGATCGAGTTCATACTAGCGACGACGTATGTTCGCGTACAAGTTGGTTTCTGTTCCAAATACTTCTGTTGTGTACAGAATCAATCCATTTGCATCGAATTCTCGTGTAGGAGCTCCTTACGATCGAGTTCATGCTAGCGACGACGTATTTTCGCGTACAAGTTGGTTTCTGTTCCAAATCGTTCTGTTGTGTACCAAATCAATCCATTTGCATCTAATACTCATGCAGGAGCGTCTTATGATCGAGTTCATGCATGCGTTGACGAATGTTCGCGTACAAGTTGGTTTCTGTTCCAAATCTTTCTGTTGTGCACCAAATCAATCCATTTGCATCGAATACTCATGCAGGAGCGCCTTATGATCGAGTTCATACTAGCGACGACGTATGTTCGCGTACAAGTTGGTTTCTGTTCCAAATACTTCTGTTGTGTACAGAATCAATCCATTTGCATCGAATTCTCGTGCAGGAGCTCCTTACGATCGAGTTCATGCTAGCGACGACGTATTTTCGCGTACAAGTTGGTTTCTGTTCCAAATCGTTCTGTTGTGTACCAAATCAATCCATTTGCATCGAATACTCATGCAGGAGCGCCTTATGATCGAGTTCATGCTATCGACGACGTATGTTCGCGTGCAAGTGGGTTTCTGTTCCAAATCGTTCTGTTGTGTAATAAATCAATGCATTTGCATCGAATACTCATGCAGGAGCGCCTTATGATCGAGTTCATGCTAGCGACGACGTATGTTCGCGTACAAGTTGGTTTCTGTTCCAAATCGTGTTGTTGTGTACAAAATCAAACCATTTGTAATCGAATTCTCAAGCAGGAGCGCCTTATGATCGAGTTCATGCATGCGTCGACGTATGTTCCCGTACAAGTGGGTTTCTGTTCCAAATCGTTCAGTTGTGTACAGAATCAATCCATTTGCATCGAATTCTCATGCAGGAGTGCCTTATGATCGAGTTCATGCTAGCGACGACGTATGTTCGTGTACAAGTTGGTTTCTGTTCCAAATCGTTCTGTTGTGTAAAAAATCAATCCATTTGCATCGAATTCTCATGCAGGGGCGCCTCAAAATCGAGTTCATGCTAGCGACGACGTATGTTCGCGTACAAGTTGGTTTCTGTTCCAAATCGTTCTGTTGTGTACCAAATCAATCCATTTGCATTGAATACTCATGCAGGAGCGCCTTATGATCGAGTTCAATCATGCGTCGACGACAGTTCGTGTACAAGTTGGTTTCTGTTCCAAATCGTTCTGTTGTGTAAAAAATCAATCCATTTGCATCGAATACTCATGCAGGAGCTCCTTACGATCGAGTTCATGCTAGCGACGACGTATGTTCGCGTACAAGTTGGTTTCTGTTCCAAATCGTGTTGTTGTGTACAAAATCAAACCATTTGTAATCGAATTCTCATGCAGGAGTGCCTTATGATCGAGTTCATGCTAGCAACGACGTATGTTCGCGTACAAGTTGGTTTCTGTTCCAAATCGTTCTGTTGTGTACAGAATCAATCCATTTGCATCGAATTCTCATGCAGCAGTGCCTTATGATCGAGTTCATGCTAGCGACGACGTATGTTCGCGTACAAGTTGGTTTCTGTTCCAAATACTTCTGTTGTGTACCAAATCAATCCATTTGCATCGAATACTCATGCAGGAGCGCCTTATGATCGAGTTCATGCATGTGTTGACGAATGTTCGCGTACAAGTTGGTTTCTGTTCCAAATCTTTCTGTTGTGTACCAAATCAATACATTTGCATCGAATACTCATGCAGGAGCGCCTTATGATCGAGTTCATACTAGCGACGACGTATGTTCGCGTACAAGTTGGTTTCTGTTCCAAATACTTCTGTTGTGTACAGAATCAATCCATTTGCATCGAATTCTCGTGTAGGAGCTCCTTACGATCGAGTTCATGCTAGCGACGACGTATTTTCGCGTACAAGTTGGTTTCTGTTCCAAATCGTTCTGTTGTGTACCAAATCAATCCATTTGCATCGAATACTCATGCAGGAGCGCCTTATGATCGAGTTCATGCATGTGTTGACGAATGTTCGCGTACAAGTTGGTTTCTGTTCCAAATCTTTCTGTAGTGTACCAAATCAATCCATTTGCATCGAATTCTCATGCAGGGGCGCCTTATGATCGAGTTCATGCACAAGACGAGTAATGTTCGCGTACAAGTTGTTTTCTGTTACAAATTGTTCTGGTCTGTACAAAATCAAACCATTTGCAATCGAATACTCATGCAGGAGCGTCTTATGATCGAGTTCATGCATGCGTTGACGAATGTTCGCGTACAAGTTGTTTTCTGTTCCAAATCCTTCTGGTCTGTACAAACTTAAACCATTTGCAATCGAATTCTCATGCAGTGGCGCCTTATAATCGAGATCATGCATGTGTCGACGTATGTTCGCATACAAGTTGGTTTCTGTTCCAAATCGTTCTGTTGTGTAAAAAATCAATCCATTTGCATCGAATACTCATGCAGGAGCTATTTACGATCGAGTTCATGCTAGCGACGACGTATGTTCGTGTACAAGCTGGTTTCTGTTCCAAATCGTTCTGTTGTGTAAAAAATCAATCCATTTGCATCGAATACTCATGCAGGAGCTCCTTACGATCGAGTTCATGCTAGCGACGACGTATGTTCGCGTACAAGTTGGTTTCTGTTCCAAATCGTGTTGTTGTGTACAAAATCAAACCATTTGTAATCGAATTCTCATGCAGGAGTGCCTTATGATCGAGTTCATGCATGCGTTGACGAATGTTCGCATACAAGTTGGTTTCTGTTCCAAATCTTTCTGTTGTGTACCAAATCAATACATTTGCATCGAATACTCATGCAGGAGCGCCTTATGATCGAGTTCATACTAGCGACGACGTATGTTCGCGTACAAGTTGGTTTCTGTTCCAAATACTTCTGTTGTGTACAGAATCAATCCATTTGCATCGAATTCTCGTGTAGGAGCTCCTTACGATCGAGTTCATGCTAGCGACGACGTATTTTCGCGTACAAGTTGGTTTCTGTTCCAAATCGTTCTGTTGTGTACCAAATCAATCCATTTGCATCGAATACTCATGCAGGAGCGCCTTATGATCGAGTTCATGCATGTGTTGACGAATGTTCGCGTACAAGTTGATTTCTGTTCCAAATCTTTCTGTAGTGTACCAAATCAATCCATTTGCATCGAATTCTCATGCAGGGGCGCCTTATGATCGAGTTCATGCACAAGACGAGTAATGTTCGCGTACAAGTTGTTTTCTGTTACAAATTGTTCTGGTCTGTACAAAATCAAACCATTTGCAATCGAATACTCATGCAGGAGCGTCTTATGATCGAGTTCATGCATGCGTTGACGAATGTTCGCGTACAAGTTGTTTTCTGTTCCAAATCCTTCTGGTCTGTACAAACTTAAACCATTTGCAATCGAATTCTCATGCAGTGGCGCCTTATAATCGAGATCATGCATGTGTCGACGTATGTTCGCATACAAGTTGGTTTCTGTTCCAAATCGTTCTGTTGTGTAAAAAATCAAGCCATTTGCATCGAATACTCATGCAGGAGCGCCTTATGATCGAGTTCATGCATGCGTCGACGAATGTTCGTGTACAAGTTCGTTTCTGTTCCAAATCGTTCTGTTGTGTACTAAATCAATCCATTTGCATCGAATTCTCGTGCAGGAGCTCCTTACGATCGAGTTCGTGCTAGCGACGACGTATGTTCGCGTACAAGTTGGTTTCTGTTCCAAATCGTTCTGTTGTGTACAGAATCAATCCATTTGCATCGAATTCTCATGCAGGAGTGCCTTATGATCGAGTTCATGCTAGCAACGACGTATGTTCGCGTACAAGTTGGTTTCTGTTCCAAATCGTTCTGTTGTGTACAGAATCAATCCATTTGCATCGAATTCTCATGCAGCAGTGCCTTATGATCGAGTTCATGCTAGCGACGACGACTGTTCGTGTACAAGTTGGTTTCTGTTCCAAATCGTTCTGTTGTGTAAAAAATCAATCCATTTGCATCGAATACTCATGCAGGAGCTCCTTACGATCGAGTTCATGCTAGCGACGACGTATGCTCGCGTACAAGTGGGTTTCTGTTCCAAATCGTTCTGTTGTGTAATAAATCAATGCATTTGCATCGAATTCTCGTGCAGGAGCGTCTTATGATCGAGTTCATGCATGCGTTGACGAATGTTCGCGTACAAGTTGGTTTCTGTCCCAAACCGTTCTCTTACGTACAGAATCAATCTGTTTGCAATCGAATTTTCATGCAGGGGCGCCTTAAAATCGAGTTCATGCTAGCGACGACGTATGTTCGCGTACAAGTTGATTTCTGTTCCAAATCGTTCTGTTGTGTACCAAATCTATCCATTTGCATCGAATACTCATGCAGGAGCGCCGTATGATCGAGTTCATGCTATCGACGACGTATGTTCGCGTACAAGTTGGTTTCTGTTCCAAATACTTCTGTTGTGTACAGAATCAATCCATTTGCAACGAATTCTCGTGCACGAGCGCCTTATGATTGAGTTCATGCATGCGTCGACGAATGCTCGTGTACAAGTTGGTTTCTGTTCCAAATCTTTCTGTTGTGTACCAAGTCAATCCATTTGCATCGAATACTCATGCAGGAGCGCCTTATGATCGAGTTCATGCTATCCACGACGTGTGTTCGCGTACAAGTGGGTTTCTGTTCTAAATCGTACTGTTGTGTAATAAATCAATGCATTTGCATCCAATTCTCGTGCAGGAGCGTCTTATGATCGAGTTCATGCATGCGTTGACGAATGTTCGCATACAAGTTGGTTTCTGTTCCAAATCTTTCTGTTGTGTACCAAATCAATCCATTTGCATCGAATACGCATGCAGGAGCGCCTTATGATCGAGTTCATACTAGCGACGACGTATGTTCGCGTACAAGTTGGTTTCTGTTCCAAATACTTCTGTTGTGTACAGAATCAATCCATTTGCATCCAATTCTCGTGTAGGAGCTCCTTACGATCGAGTTCATGCTAGCGACGACGTATTTTCGCGTACAAGTTGGTTTCTGTTCCAAATCGTTCTGTTGTGTACCAAATCAATCCATTTGCATCGAATACTCATGCAGGAGCGTCTTATGATCGAGTTCATGCACAAGACGAGTAATGTTCGCGTACAAGTTGTTTTCTGTTACAAATTGTTCTGGTCTGTACAAAATCAAACCATTTGCAATCGAATTCTCATGCAGGGTCGCCTTATGATCGAGTTCATGCTATCGACGACGTATGTTCGCGTGCAAGTGGGTTTCTGTTCCAAATCGTACTGTTGTGTAATAAATCAATGCATTTGCATCCAATTCTCGTACAGGAGCGTCTTATGATCGAGTTCATGCATGCGTTGACGAATGTTCGCGTACAAGTTGTTTTCTGTTCCAAATCGTTCTGGTCTGTACAAACTTAAACCATTTGCAATCGAATTCTCATGCAGGGGCGCCTTATGATTGAGTTCATGCATGCGTCGACGAATGCTCGTGTACAAGTTGGTTTCTGTTCCAAATCTTTCTGTTGTGTACCAAGTCAATCCATTTGCATCGAATACTCATGCAGGAGCGCCTTATGATCGAGTTCATGCTATCGACGACGTATGTTCGCGTACAAGTGGGTTTCTGTTCTAAATCGTACTGTTGTGTAATAAGTCAATGCATTTGCATCCAATTCTCGTGCAGGAGCGTCTTATGATCGAGTTCATGCATGCGTTGACGAATGTTCGCATACAAGTTGGTTTCTGTTCCAAATCTTTCTGTTGTGTACCAAATCAATACATTTGCATCGAATACTCATGCAGGAGCGCCTTATGATCGAGTTCATACTAGCGACGACGTATGTTCGCGTACAAGTTGGTTTCTGTTCCAAATACTTCTGTTGTGTACAGAATCAATCCATTTGCATCGAATTCTCGTGTAGGAGCTCCTTACGATCGAGTTCATGCTAGCGACGACGTATTTTCGCGTACAAGTTGGTTTCTGTTCCAAATCGTTCTGTTGTGTACCAAATCAATCCATTTGCATCGAATACTCATGCAGGAGCGTCTTATGATCGAGTTCATGCATGCGTTGACGAATGTTCGCGTACAAGTTGGTTTCTGTTCCAAATCTTTCTGTTGTGTACCAAATCAATCCATTTGCATCGAATACTCATGCAGGAGCTATTTACGATCGAGTTCATGCTAGCGACGACGTATGTTCGTGTACAAGCTGGTTTCTGTTCCAAATCGTTCTGTTGTGTAAAAAATCAATCCATTTGCATCGAATACTCATGCAGGAGCTCCTTACGATCGAGTTCATGCTAGCGACGACGTATGTTCGCGTACAAGTTGGTTTCTGTTCCAAATCGTGTTGTTGTGTACAAAATCAAACCATTTGTAATCGAATTCTCATGCAGGAGTGCCTTATGATCGAGTTCATGCATGCGTTGACGAATGTTCGCATACAAGTTGGTTTCTGTTCCAAATCTTTCTGTTGTGTACCAAATCAATACATTTGCATCGAATACTCATGCAGGAGCGCCTTATGATCGAGTTCATACTAGCGACGACGTATGTTCGCGTACAAGTTGGTTTCTGTTCCAAATACTTCTGTTGTGTACAGAATCAATCCATTTGCATCGAATTCTCGTGTAGGAGCTCCTTACGATCGAGTTCATGCTAGCGACGACGTATTTTCGCGTACAAGTTGGTTTCTGTTCCAAATCGTTCTGTTGTGTACCAAATCAATCCATTTGCATCGAATACTCATGCAGGAGCGCCTTATGATCGAGTTCATGCATGTGTTGACGAATGTTCGCGTACAAGTTGGTTTCTGTTCCAAATCTTTCTGTAGTGTACCAAATCAATCCATTTGCATCGAATTCTCATGCAGGGGCGCCTTATGATCGAGTTCATGCACAAGACGAGTAATGTTCGCGTACAAGTTGTTTTCTGTTACAAATTGTTCTGGTCTGTACAAAATCAAACCATTTGCAATCGAATACTCATGCAGGAGCGTCTTATGATCGAGTTCATGCATGCGTTGACGAATGTTCGCGTACAAGTTGTTTTCTGTTCCAAATCCTTCTGGTCTGTACAAACTTAAACCATTTGCAATCGAATTCTCATGCAGTGGCGCCTTATAATCGAGATCATGCATGTGTCGACGTATGTTCGCATACAAGTTGGTTTCTGTTCCAAATCGTTCTGTTGTGTAAAAAATCAATCCATTTGCATCGAATACTCATGCAGGAGCTATTTACGATCGAGTTCATGCTAGCGACGACGTATGTTCGTGTACAAGCTGGTTTCTGTTCCAAATCGTTCTGTTGTGTAAAAAATCAAGCCATTTGCATCGAATACTCATGCAGGAGCGCCTTATGATCGAGTTCATGCATGCGTCGACGAATGTTCGTGTACAAGTTCGTTTCTGTTCCAAATCGTTCTGTTGTGTACTAAATCAATCCATTTGCATCGAATTCTCGTGCAGGAGCTCCTTACGATCGAGTTCGTGCTAGCGACGACGTATGTTCGCGTACAAGTTGGTTTCTGTTCCAAATCGTTCTGTTGTGTACAGAATCAATCCATTTGCATCGAATTCTCATGCAGGAGTGCCTTATGATCGAGTTCATGCTAGCAACGACGTATGTTCGCGTACAAGTTGGTTTCTGTTCCAAATCGTTCTGTTGTGTACAGAATCAATCCATTTGCATCGAATTCTCATGCAGCAGTGCCTTATGATCGAGTTCATGCTAGCGACGACGACTGTTCGTGTACAAGTTGGTTTCTGTTCCAAATCGTTCTGTTGTGTAAAAAATCAATCCATTTGCATCGAATACTCATGCAGGAGCTCCTTACGATCGAGTTCATGCTAGCGACGACGTATGCTCGCGTACAAGTGGGTTTCTGTTCCAAATCGTTCTGTTGTGTAATAAATCAATGCATTTGCATCGAATTCTCGTGCAGGAGCGTCTTATGATCGAGTTCATGCATGCGTTGACGAATGTTCGCGTACAAGTTGGTTTCTGTCCCAAACCGTTCTCTTACGTACAGAATCAATCTGTTTGCAATCGAATTTTCATGCAGGGGCGCCTTAAAATCGAGTTCATGCTAGCGACGACGTATGTTCGCGTACAAGTTGATTTCTGTTCCAAATCGTTCTGTTGTGTACCAAATCTATCCATTTGCATCGAATACTCATGCAGGAGCGCCGTATGATCGAGTTCATGCTATCGACGACGTATGTTCGCGTACAAGTTGGTTTCTGTTCCAAATACTTCTGTTGTGTACAGAATCAATCCATTTGCAACGAATTCTCGTGCACGAGCGCCTTATGATTGAGTTCATGCATGCGTCGACGAATGCTCGTGTACAAGTTGGTTTCTGTTCCAAATCTTTCTGTTGTGTACCAAGTCAATCCATTTGCATCGAATACTCATGCAGGAGCGCCTTATGATCGAGTTCATGCTATCCACGACGTGTGTTCGCGTACAAGTGGGTTTCTGTTCTAAATCGTACTGTTGTGTAATAAATCAATGCATTTGCATCCAATTCTCGTGCAGGAGCGTCTTATGATCGAGTTCATGCATGCGTTGACGAATGTTCGCATACAAGTTGGTTTCTGTTCCAAATCTTTCTGTTGTGTACCAAATCAATCCATTTGCATCGAATACGCATGCAGGAGCGCCTTATGATCGAGTTCATACTAGCGACGACGTATGTTCGCGTACAAGTTGGTTTCTGTTCCAAATACTTCTGTTGTGTACAGAATCAATCCATTTGCATCCAATTCTCGTGTAGGAGCTCCTTACGATCGAGTTCATGCTAGCGACGACGTATTTTCGCGTACAAGTTGGTTTCTGTTCCAAATCGTTCTGTTGTGTACCAAATCAATCCATTTGCATCGAATACTCATGCAGGAGCGTCTTATGATCGAGTTCATGCACAAGACGAGTAATGTTCGCGTACAAGTTGTTTTCTGTTACAAATTGTTCTGGTCTGTACAAAATCAAACCATTTGCAATCGAATTCTCATGCAGGGTCGCCTTATGATCGAGTTCATGCTATCGACGACGTATGTTCGCGTGCAAGTGGGTTTCTGTTCCAAATCGTACTGTTGTGTAATAAATCAATGCATTTGCATCCAATTCTCGTACAGGAGCGTCTTATGATCGAGTTCATGCATGCGTTGACGAATGTTCGCGTACAAGTTGTTTTCTGTTCCAAATCGTTCTGGTCTGTACAAACTTAAACCATTTGCAATCGAATTCTCATGCAGGGGCGCCTTATGATTGAGTTCATGCATGCGTCGACGAATGCTCGTGTACAAGTTGGTTTCTGTTCCAAATCTTTCTGTTGTGTACCAAGTCAATCCATTTGCATCGAATACTCATGCAGGAGCGCCTTATGATCGAGTTCATGCTATCGACGACGTATGTTCGCGTACAAGTGGGTTTCTGTTCTAAATCGTACTGTTGTGTAATAAGTCAATGCATTTGCATCCAATTCTCGTGCAGGAGCGTCTTATGATCGAGTTCATGCATGCGTTGACGAATGTTCGCATACAAGTTGGTTTCTGTTCCAAATCTTTCTGTTGTGTACCAAATCAATACATTTGCATCGAATACTCATGCAGGAGCGCCTTATGATCGAGTTCATACTAGCGACGACGTATGTTCGCGTACAAGTTGGTTTCTGTTCCAAATACTTCTGTTGTGTACAGAATCAATCCATTTGCATCTAATTCTCGTGTAGGAGCTCCTTACGATCGAGTTCATGCTAGCGACGACGTATTTTCGCGTACAAGTTGGTTTCTGTTCCAAATCGTTCTGTTGTGTACCAAATCAATCCATTTGCATCGAATACTCATGCAGGAGCGTCTTATGATCGAGTTCATGCATGCGTTGACGAATGTTCGCGTACAAGTTGGTTTCTGTTCCAAATCTTTCTGTTGTGTACCAAATCAATCCATTTGCATCGAATACTCATGCAGGAGCTATTTACGATCGAGTTCATGCTAGCGACGACGTATGTTCGTGTACAAGCTGGTTTCTGTTCCAAATCGTTCTGTTGTGTAAAAAATCAATCCATTTGCATCGAATACTCATGCAGGAGCTCCTTACGATCGAGTTCATGCTAGCGACGACGTATGTTCGCGTACAAGTTGGTTTCTGTTCCAAATCGTGTTGTTGTGTACAAAATCAAACCATTTGTAATCGAATTCTCATGCAGGAGTGCCTTATGATCGAGTTCATGCATGCGTTGACGAATGTTCGCATACAAGTTGGTTTCTGTTCCAAATCTTTCTGTTGTGTACCAAATCAATACATTTGCATCGAATACTCATGCAGGAGCGCCTTATGATCGAGTTCATACTAGCGACGACGTATGTTCGCGTACAAGTTGGTTTCTGTTCCAAATACTTCTGTTGTGTACAGAATCAATCCATTTGCATCGAATTCTCGTGTAGGAGCTCCTTACGATCGAGTTCATGCTAGCGACGACGTATTTTCGCGTACAAGTTGGTTTCTGTTCCAAATTGTTCTGGTCTGTACAAAATCAATCCATTTGCAATCGAATTCTCATGCAGGGTCGCCTTATGATCGAGTTCATGCTATCGACGACGTATGTTCGCGTGCAAGTGGGTTTCTGTTCCAAATCGTACTGTTGTGTAATAAATCAATGCATTAGCATCCAATTCTCGTACAGGAGCGTCTTATGATCGAGTTCATGCATGCGTTGACGAATGTTCGCGTACAAGTTGTTTTCTGTTCCAAATCGTTCTGGTCTGTACAAACTTAAACCATTTGCAATCGAATTCTCATGCAGGGGCGCCTTATGATTGAGTTCATGCATGCGTCGACGAATGCTCGTGTACAAGTTGGTTTCTGTTCCAAATCTTTCTGTTGTGTACCAAGTCAATCCATTTGCATCGAATACTCATGCAGGAACGCCTTATGATCGAGTTCATACTAGCGACGACGTATGTTCGCGTACAAGTTGGTTTCTGTTCCAAATACTTCTGTTGTGTACAGAATCAATCCATTTGCATCGAATTCTCGTGTAGGAGCTCCTTACGATCGAGTTCATGCTAGCGACGACGTATTTTCGCGTACAAGTTGGTTTCTGTTCCAAATCGTTCTGTTGTGTACCAAATCAATCCATTTGCATCGAATACTCATGCAGGAGCGTCTTATGATCGAGTTCATGCATGCGTTGACGAATGTTCGCGTACAAGTTGGTTTCTGTTCCAAATCTTTCTGTTGTGTACCAAATCAATCCATTTGCATCGAATACTCATGCAGGAGCGTCTTATGATCGAGTTCATGCATGCGTTGACGAATGTTCGCGTACAAGTTGGTTTCTGTTCCAAATCTTTCTGTTGTGTACCAAATCAATCCATTTGCATCGAATACTCATGCAGGAGCGCCTTATGATCGAGTTCATGCTATCGACGACGTATGTTCGCGTACAAGTGGGTTTCTGTTCTAAATCGTACTGTTGTGTAATAAGTCAATGCATTTGCATCCAATTCTCGTGCAGGAGCGTCTTATGATCGAGTTCATGCATGCGTTGACGAATGTTCGCATACAAGTTGGTTTCTGTTCCAAATCTTTCTGTTGTGTACCAAATCAATACATTTGCATCGAATACTCATGCAGGAGCGCCTTATGATCGAGTTCATACTAGCGACGACGTATGTTCGCGTACAAGTTGGTTTCTGTTCCAAATACTTCTGTTGTGTACAGAATCAATCCATTTGCATCGAATTCTCGTGTAGGAGCTCCTTACGATCGAGTTCATGCTAGCGACGACGTATTTTCGCGTACAAGTTGGTTTCTGTTCCAAATCGTTCTGTTGTGTACCAAATCAATCCATTTGCATCGAATACTCATGCAGGAGCGTCTTATGATCGAGTTCATGCATGCGTTGACGAATGTTCGCGTACAAGTTGGTTTCTGTTCCAAATCTTTCTGTTGTGTACCAAATCAATCCATTTGCATCGAATACTCATGCAGGAGCGTCTTTTGATCGAGTTCATGCATGCGTTGACGAATGTTCGCGTACAAGTTGGTTTCTGTTCCAAATCTTTCTGTTGTGTACCAAATCAATCCATTTGCATCGAATGCTCATGCAGGGGCGGCTTATGATCGAGTTCATGCACAAGACGAGTAATGTTCGCGTACAAGTTGTTTTCTGTTACAAATTGTTCTGGTCTGTACAAAATCAATCCATTTGCAATCGAATTCTCATGCAGGGTCGCCTTATGATCGAGTTCATGCTATCGACGACGTATGTTCGCGTGCAAGTGGGTTTCTGTTCCAAATCGTACTGTTGTGTAATAAATCAATGCATTAGCATCCAATTCTCGTACAGGAGCGTCTTATGATCGAGTTCATGCATGCGTTGACGAATGTTCGCGTACAAGTTGTTTTCTGTTCCAAATCGTTCTGGTCTGTACAAACTTAAACCATTTGCAATCGAATTCTCATGCAGGGGCGCCTTATGATTGAGTTCATGCATGCGTCGACGAATGCTCGTGTACAAGTTGGTTTCTGTTCCAAATCTTTCTGTTGTGTACCAAGTCAATCCATTTGCATCGAATACTCATGCAGGAACGCCTTATGATCGAGTTCATACTAGCGACGACGTATGTTCGCGTACAAGTTGGTTTCTGTTCCAAATACTTCTGTTGTGTACAGAATCAATCCATTTGCATCGAATTCTCGTGTAGGAGCTCCTTACGATCGAGTTCATGCTAGCGACGACGTATTTTCGCGTACAAGTTGGTTTCTGTTCCAAATCGTTCTGTTGTGTACCAAATCAATCCATTTGCATCGAATACTCATGCAGGAGCGTCTTATGATCGAGTTCATGCATGCGTTGACGAATGTTCGCGTACAAGTTGGTTTCTGTTCCAAATCTTTCTGTTGTGTACCAAATCAATCCATTTGCATCGAATACTCATGCAGGAGCGTCTTATGATCGAGTTCATGCATGCGTTGACGAATGTTCGCGTACAAGTTGGTTTCTGTTCCAAATCTTTCTGTTGTGTACCAAATCAATCCATTTGCATCGAATGCTCGTGCAGGGGCGGCTTATGATCGAGTTCATGCACAAGACGAGTAATGTTCGCGTACAAGTTGTTTTCTGTTACAAATTGTTCTGGTCTGTACAAAATCAAACCATTTGCAATCGAATTCTCATGCAGGGTCGCCTTATGATCGAGTTCATGCTATCGACGACGTATGTTCGCGTGCAAGTGGGTTTCTGTTCCAAATCGTTCTGTTGTGTACAGAATCAATCCATTTGCATCGAATTCTCGTGCAGGAGCTCCTTACGATCGAGTTCATGCTAGCGACGACGTATTTTCGCGTACAAGTTGGTTTCTGTTCCAAATCGTTCTGTTGTGTACCAAATCAATCCATTTGCATCGAATACTCATGCAGGAGCGCCTTATGATCGAGTTCATGCTATCGACGACGTATGTTCGCGTGCAAGTGGGTTTCTGTTCCAAATCGTTCTGTTGTGTAATAAATCAATGCATTTGCATCGAATACTCATGCAGGAGCGCCTTATGATCGAGTTCATGCTATCGACGACGTATGTTCGCGTACAAGTGGGTTTCTGTTCCAAATCGTACTGTTGTGTAATAAATCAATGCATTTGCATCCAATTCTCGTGCAGGAGCGTCTTATGATCGAGTTCATGCATGCGTTGACGAATGTTCGCATACAAGTTGGTTTCTGTTCCAAATCTTTCTGTTGTGTACCAAATCAATACATTTGCATCGAATACTCATGCAGGAGCGCCTTATGATCGAGTTCATACTAGCGACGACGTATGTTCGCGTACAAGTTGGTTTCTGTTCCAAATACTTCTGTTGTGTACAGAATCAATCCATTTGCATCGAATTCTCGTGTAGGAGCTCCTTACGATCGAGTTCATGCTAGCGACGACGTATTTTCGCGTACAAGTTGGTTTCTGTTCCAAATCGTTCTGTTGTGTACCAAATCAATCCATTTGCATCTAATACTCATGCAGGAGCGTCTTATGATCGAGTTCATGCATGCGTTGACGAATGTTCGCGTACAAGTTGGTTTCTGTTCCAAATCTTTCTGTTGTGCACCAAATCAATCCATTTGCATCGAATACTCATGCAGGAGCGCCTTATGATCGAGTTCATACTAGCGACGACGTATGTTCGCGTACAAGTTGGTTTCTGTTCCAAATACTTCTGTTGTGTACAGAATCAATCCATTTGCATCGAATTCTCGTGCAGGAGCTCCTTACGATCGAGTTCATGCTAGCGACGACGTATTTTCGCGTACAAGTTGGTTTCTGTTCCAAATCGTTCTGTTGTGTACCAAATCAATCCATTTGCATCGAATACTCATGCAGGAGCGCCTTATGATCGAGTTCATGCTATCGACGACGTATGTTCGCGTGCAAGTGGGTTTCTGTTCCAAATCGTTCTGTTGTGTAATAAATCAATGCATTTGCATCGAATACTCATGCAGGAGCGCCTTATGATCGAGTTCATGCTAGCGACGACGTATGTTCGCGTACAAGTTGGTTTCTGTTCCAAATCGTGTTGTTGTGTACAAAATCAAACTATTGTAATCGAATTCTCAAGCAGGAGCGCCTTATGATCGAGTTCATGCATGCGTCGACGTATGTTCCCGTACAAGTGGGTTTCTGTTCCAAATCGTTCAGTTGTGTACAGAATCAATCCATTTGCATCGAATTCTCATGCAGGAGTGCCTTATGATCGAGTTCATGCTAGCGACGACGTATGTTCGTGTACAAGTTGGTTTCTGTTCCAAATCGTTCTGTTGTGTAAAAAATCAATCCATTTGCATCGAATTCTCATGCAGGGGCGCCTCAAAATCGAGTTCATGCTAGCGACGACGTATGTTCGCGTACAAGTTGGTTTCTGTTCCAAATCGTTCTGTTGTGTACCAAATCAATCCATTTGCATTGAATACTCATGCAGGAGCGCCTTATGATCGAGTTCAATCATGCGTCGACGACAGTTCGTGTACAAGTTGGTTTCTGTTCCAAATCGTTCTGTTGTGTAAAAAATCAATCCATTTGCATCGAATACTCATGCAGGAGCTCCTTACGATCGAGTTCATGCTAGCGACGACGTATGTTCGCGTACAAGTTGGTTTCTGTTCCAAATCGTGTTGTTGTGTACAAAATCAAACCATTTGTAATCGAATTCTCATGCAGGAGTGCCTTATGATCGAGTTCATGCTAGCAACGACGTATGTTCGCGTACAAGTTGGTTTCTGTTCCAAATCGTTCTGTTGTGTACAGAATCAATCCATTTGCATCGAATTCTCATGCAGCAGTGCCTTATGATCGAGTTCATGCTAGCGACGACGTATGTTCGCGTACAAGTTGGTTTCTGTTCCAAATACTTCTGTTGTGTACCAAATCAATCCATTTGCATTGAATACTCATGCAGGAGCGCCTTATGATCGAGTTCAATCATGCGTCGACGACAGTTCGTGTACAAGTTGGTTTCTGTTCCAAATCGTTCTGTTGTGTAAAAAATCAATCCATTTGCATCGAATACTCATGCAGGAGCTCCTTACGATCGAGTTCATGCTAGCGACGACGTATGTTCGCGTACAAGTTGGTTTCTGTTCCAAATCGTGTTGTTGTGTACAAAATCAAACCATTTGTAATCGAATTCTCATGCAGGAGTGCCTTATGATCGAGTTCATGCATGCGTTGACGAATGTTCGCATACAAGTTGGTTTCTGTTCCAAATCTTTCTGTTGTGTACCAAATCAATACATTTGCATCGAATACTCATGCAGGAGCGCCTTATGATCGAGTTCATACTAGCGACGACGTATGTTCGCGTACAAGTTGGTTTCTGTTCCAAATACTTCTGTTGTGTACAGAATCAATCCATTTGCATCGAATTCTCGTGTAGGAGCTCCTTACGATCGAGTTCATGCTAGCGACGACGTATTTTCGCGTACAAGTTGGTTTCTGTTCCAAATCGTTCTGTTGTGTACCAAATCAATCCATTTGCATCGAATACTCATGCAGGAGCGCCTTATGATCGAGTTCATGCATGTGTTGACGAATGTTCGCGTACAAGTTGGTTTCTGTTCCAAATCTTTCTGTAGTGTACCAAATCAATCCATTTGCATCGAATTCTCATGCAGGGGCGCCTTATGATCGAGTTCATGCACAAGACGAGTAATGTTCGCGTACAAGTTGTTTTCTGTTACAAATTGTTCTGGTCTGTACAAAATCAAACCATTTGCAATCGAATACTCATGCAGGAGCGTCTTATGATCGAGTTCATGCATGCGTTGACGAATGTTCGCGTACAAGTTGTTTTCTGTTCCAAATCCTTCTGGTCTGTACAAACTTAAACCATTTGCAATCGAATTCTCATGCAGTGGCGCCTTATAATCGAGATCATGCATGTGTCGACGTATGTTCGCATACAAGTTGGTTTCTGTTCCAAATCGTTCTGTTGTGTAAAAAATCAATCCATTTGCATCGAATACTCATGCAGGAGCTATTTACGATCGAGTTCATGCTAGCGACGACGTATGTTCGTGTACAAGCTGGTTTCTGTTCCAAATCGTTCTGTTGTGTAAAAAATCAAGCCATTTGCATCGAATACTCATGCAGGAGCGCCTTATGATCGAGTTCATGCATGCGTCGACGAATGTTCGTGTACAAGTTCGTTTCTGTTCCAAATCGTTCTGTTGTGTACTAAATCAATCCATTTGCATCGAATTCTCGTGCAGGAGCTCCTTACGATCGAGTTCGTGCTAGCGACGACGTATGTTCGCGTACAAGTTGGTTTCTGTTCCAAATCGTTCTGTTGTGTACAGAATCAATCCATTTGCATCGAATTCTCATGCAGGAGTGCCTTATGATCGAGTTCATGCTAGCAACGACGTATGTTCGCGTACAAGTTGGTTTCTGTTCCAAATCGTTCTGTTGTGTACAGAATCAATCCATTTGCATCGAATTCTCATGCAGCAGTGCCTTATGATCGAGTTCATGCTAGCGACGACGACTGTTCGTGTACAAGTTGGTTTCTGTTCCAAATCGTTCTGTTGTGTAAAAAATCAATCCATTTGCATCGAATACTCATGCAGGAGCTCCTTACGATCGAGTTCATGCTAGCGACGACGTATGCTCGCGTACAAGCTGGTTTCTGTTCCAAATCGTTCTGTTGTGTAAAAAATCAAGCCATTTGCATCGAATACTCATGCAGGAGCGCCTTATGATCGAGTTCATGCATGCGTCGACGAATGTTCGTGTACAAGTTCGTTTCTGTTCCAAATCGTTCTGTTGTGTACTAAATCAATCCATTTGCATCGAATTCTCGTGCAGGAGCTCCTTACGATCGAGTTCGTGCTAGCGACGACGTATGTTCGCGTACAAGTTGGTTTCTGTTCCAAATCGTTCTGTTGTGTACAGAATCAATCCATTTGCATCGAATTCTCATGCAGGAGTGCCTTATGATCGAGTTCATGCTAGCAACGACGTATGTTCGCGTACAAGTTGGTTTCTGTTCCAAATCGTTCTGTTGTGTACAGAATCAATCCATTTGCATCGAATTCTCATGCAGCAGTGCCTTATGATCGAGTTCATGCTAGCGACGACGACTGTTCGTGTACAAGTTGGTTTCTGTTCCAAATCGTTCTGTTGTGTAAAAAATCAATCCATTTGCATCGAATACTCATGCAGGAGCTCCTTACGATCGAGTTCATGCTAGCGACGACGTATGCTCGCGTACAAGTGGGTTTCTGTTCCAAATCGTTCTGTTGTGTAATAAATCAATGCATTTGCATCGAATTCTCGTGCAGGAGCGTCTTATGATCGAGTTCATGCATGCGTTGACGAATGTTCGCGTACAAGTTGGTTTCTGTCCCAAACCGTTCTCTTACGTACAGAATCAATCTGTTTGCAATCGAATTTTCATGCAGGAGCTCCTTACGATCGAGTTCATGCTAGCGACGACGTATGCTCGCGTACAAGCTGGTTTCTGTTCCAAATCGTTCTGTTGTGTAAAAAATCAAGCCATTTGCATCGAATACTCATGCAGGAGCGCCTTATGATCGAGTTCATGCATGCGTCGACGAATGTTCGTGTACAAGTTCGTTTCTGTTCCAAATCGTTCTGTTGTGTACTAAATCAATCCATTTGCATCGAATTCTCGTGCAGGAGCTCCTTACGATCGAGTTCGTGCTAGCGACGACGTATGTTCGCGTACAAGTTGGTTTCTGTTCCAAATCGTTCTGTTGTGTACAGAATCAATCCATTTGCATCGAATTCTCATGCAGGAGTGCCTTATGATCGAGTTCATGCTAGCAACGACGTATGTTCGCGTACAAGTTGGTTTCTGTTCCAAATCGTTCTGTTGTGTACAGAATCAATCCATTTGCATCGAATTCTCATGCAGCAGTGCCTTATGATCGAGTTCATGCTAGCGACGACGACTGTTCGTGTACAAGTGGGTTTCTGTTCCAAATCGTTCTGTTGTGTAATAAATCAATGCATTTGCATCGAATTCTCGTGCAGGAGCGTCTTATGATCGAGTTCATGCATGCGTTGACGAATGTTCGCGTACAAGTTGGTTTCTGTCCCAAACCGTTCTCTTACGTACAGAATCAATCTGTTTGCAATCGAATTTTCATGCAGGGGCGCCTTAAAATCGAGTTCATGCTAGCGACGACGTATGTTCGCGTACAAGTTGATTTCTGTTCCAAATCGTTCTGTTGTGTACCAAATCTATCCATTTGCATCGAATACTCATGCAGGAGCGCCGTATGATCGAGTTCATGCTATCGACGACGTATGTTCGCGTACAAGTTGGTTTCTGTTCCAAATACTTCTGTTGTGTACAGAATCAATCCATTTGCAACGAATTCTCGTGCACGAGCGCCTTATGATTGAGTTCATGCATGCGTCGACGAATGCTCGTGTACAAGTTGGTTTCTGTTCCAAATCTTTCTGTTGTGTACCAAGTCAATCCATTTGCATCGAATACTCATGCAGGAGCGCCTTATGATCGAGTTCATGCTATCCACGACGTGTGTTCGCGTACAAGTGGGTTTCTGTTCTAAATCGTACTGTTGTGTAATAAATCAATGCATTTGCATCCAATTCTCGTGCAGGAGCGTCTTATGATCGAGTTCATGCATGCGTTGACGAATGTTCGCATACAAGTTGGTTTCTGTTCCAAATCTTTCTGTTGTGTACCAAATCAATCCATTTGCATCGAATACGCATGCAGGAGCGCCTTATGATCGAGTTCATACTAGCGACGACGTATGTTCGCGTACAAGTTGGTTTCTGTTCCAAATACTTCTGTTGTGTACAGAATCAATCCATTTGCATCCAATTCTCGTGTAGGAGCTCCTTACGATCGAGTTCATGCTAGCGACGACGTATTTTCGCGTACAAGTTGGTTTCTGTTCCAAATCGTTCTGTTGTGTACCAAATCAATCCATTTGCATCGAATACTCATGCAGGAGCGTCTTATGATCGAGTTCATGCACAAGACGAGTAATGTTCGCGTACAAGTTGTTTTCTGTTACAAATTGTTCTGGTCTGTACAAAATCAAACCATTTGCAATCGAATTCTCATGCAGGGTCGCCTTATGATCGAGTTCATGCTATCGACGACGTATGTTCGCGTGCAAGTGGGTTTCTGTTCCAAATCGTACTGTTGTGTAATAAATCAATGCATTTGCATCCAATTCTCGTACAGGAGCGTCTTATGATCGAGTTCATGCATGCGTTGACGAATGTTCGCGTACAAGTTGTTTTCTGTTCCAAATCGTTCTGGTCTGTACAAACTTAAACCATTTGCAATCGAATTCTCATGCAGGGGCGCCTTATGATTGAGTTCATGCATGCGTCGACGAATGCTCGTGTACAAGTTGGTTTCTGTTCCAAATCTTTCTGTTGTGTACCAAGTCAATCCATTTGCATCGAATACTCATGCAGGAGCGCCTTATGATCGAGTTCATGCTATCGACGACGTATGTTCGCGTACAAGTGGGTTTCTGTTCTAAATCGTACTGTTGTGTAATAAGTCAATGCATTTGCATCCAATTCTCGTGCAGGAGCGTCTTATGATCGAGTTCATGCATGCGTTGACGAATGTTCGCATACAAGTTGGTTTCTGTTCCAAATCTTTCTGTTGTGTACCAAATCAATACATTTGCATCGAATACTCATGCAGGAGCGCCTTATGATCGAGTTCATACTAGCGACGACGTATGTTCGCGTACAAGTTGGTTTCTGTTCCAAATACTTCTGTTGTGTACAGAATCAATCCATTTGCATCGAATTCTCGTGTAGGAGCTCCTTACGATCGAGTTCATGCTAGCGACGACGTATTTTCGCGTACAAGTTGGTTTCTGTTCCAAATCGTTCTGTTGTGTACCAAATCAATCCATTTGCATCGAATACTCATGCAGGAGCGTCTTATGATCGAGTTCATGCATGCGTTGACGAATGTTCGCGTACAAGTTGGTTTCTGTTCCAAATCTTTCTGTTGTGTACCAAATCAATCCATTTGCATCGAATACTCATGCAGGAGCGTCTTATGATCGAGTTCATGCATGCGTTGACGAATGTTCGCGTACAAGTTGGTTTCTGTTCCAAATCTTTCTGTTGTGTACCAAATCAATCCATTTGCATCGAATGCTCATGCAGGGGCGGCTTATGATCGAGTTCATGCACAAGACGAGTAATGTTCGCGTACAAGTTGTTTTCTGTTACAAATTGTTCTGGTCTGTACAAAATCAATCCATTTGCAATCGAATTCTCATGCAGGGTCGCCTTATGATCGAGTTCATGCTATCGACGACGTATGTTCGCGTGCAAGTGGGTTTCTGTTCCAAATCGTACTGTTGTGTAATAAATCAATGCATTAGCATCCAATTCTCGTACAGGAGCGTCTTATGATCGAGTTCATGCATGCGTTGACGAATGTTCGCGTACAAGTTGTTTTCTGTTCCAAATCGTTCTGGTCTGTACAAACTTAAACCATTTGCAATCGAATTCTCATGCAGGGGCGCCTTATGATTGAGTTCATGCATGCGTCGACGAATGCTCGTGTACAAGTTGGTTTCTGTTCCAAATCTTTCTGTTGTGTACCAAGTCAATCCATTTGCATCGAATACTCATGCAGGAACGCCTTATGATCGAGTTCATACTAGCGACGACGTATGTTCGCGTACAAGTTGGTTTCTGTTCCAAATACTTCTGTTGTGTACAGAATCAATCCATTTGCATCGAATTCTCGTGTAGGAGCTCCTTACGATCGAGTTCATGCTAGCGACGACGTATTTTCGCGTACAAGTTGGTTTCTGTTCCAAATCGATCTGTTGTGTACCAAATCAATCCATTTGCATCGAATACTCATGCAGGAGCGTCTTATGATCGAGTTCATGCATGCGTTGACGAATGTTCGCGTACGAGTTGGTTTCTGTTCCAAATCTTTCTGTTGTGTACCAAATCAATCCATTTGCATCGAATACTCATGCAGGAGCGTCTTATGATCGAGTTCATGCATGCGTTGACGAATGTTCGCGTACAAGTTGGTTTCTGTTCCAAATCTTTCTGTTGTGTACCAAATCAATCCATTTGCATCGAATGCTCGTGCAGGGGCGGCTTATGATCGAGTTCATGCACAAGACGAGTAATGTTCGCGTACAAGTTGTTTTCTGTTACAAATTGTTCTGGTCTGTACAAAATCAAACCATTTGCAATCGAATTCTCATGCAGGGTCGCCTTATGATCGAGTTCATGCTATCGACGACGTATGTTCGCGTACAAGTTGGTTTCTGTTCTAAATCGTTCTGTTGGGTACAGAATCAATCCATTTGCATCGAATACTCATGCAGGAGCGCCTTATGATCGAGTTCATACTAGCGACGACGTATGTTCGCGTACAAGTTGGTTTCTGTTCCAAATACTTCTGTTGTGTACAGAATCAATCCATTTGCATCGAATTCTCGTGCAGGAGCTCCTTACGATCGAGTTCATGCTAGCGACGACGTATTTTCGCGTACAAGTTGGTTTCTGTTCCAAATCGTTCTGTTGTGTACCAAATCAATCCATTTGCATCGAATACTCATGCAGGAGCGCCTTATGATCGAGTTCATGCTATCGACGACGTATGTTCGCGTGCAAGTGGGTTTCTGTTCCAAATCGTTCTGTTGTGTACCAAATCAATACATTTGCATCGAATACTCATGCAGGAGCGCCTTATGATCGAGTTCATACTAGCGACGACGTATGTTCGCGTACAAGTTGGTTTCTGTTCCAAATACTTCTGTTGTGTACAGAATCAATCCATTTGCATCGAATTCTCGTGTAGGAGCTCCTTACGATCGAGTTCATGCTAGCGACGACGTATTTTCGCGTACAAGTTGGTTTCTGTTCCAAATCGTTCTGTTGTGTACCAAATCAATCCATTTGCATCGAATACTCATGCAGGAGCGTCTTATGATCGAGTTCATGCATGCGTTGACGAATGTTCGCGTACAAGTTGGTTTCTGTTCCAAATCTTTCTGTTGTGTACCAAATCAATCCATTTGCATCGAATACTCATGCAGGAGCGTCTTATGATCGAGTTCATGCATGCGTTGACGAATGTTCGCGTACAAGTTGGTTTCTGTTCCAAATCTTTCTGTTGTGTACCAAATCAATCCATTTGCATCGAATGCTCATGCAGGGGCGGCTTATGATCGAGTTCATGCACAAGACGAGTAATGTTCGCGTACAAGTTGTTTTCTGTTACAAATTGTTCTGGTCTGTACAAAATCAATCCATTTGCAATCGAATTCTCATGCAGGGTCGCCTTATGATCGAGTTCATGCTATCGACGACGTATGTTCGCGTGCAAGTGGGTTTCTGTTCCAAATCGTACTGTTGTGTAATAAATCAATGCATTAGCATCCAATTCTCGTACAGGAGCGTCTTATGATCGAGTTCATGCATGCGTTGACGAATGTTCGCGTACAAGTTGTTTTCTGTTCCAAATCGTTCTGGTCTGTACAAACTTAAACCATTTGCAATCGAATTCTCATGCAGGGGCGCCTTATGATTGAGTTCATGCATGCGTCGACGAATGCTCGTGTACAAGTTGGTTTCTGTTCCAAATCTTTCTGTTGTGTACCAAGTCAATCCATTTGCATCGAATACTCATGCAGGAACGCCTTATGATCGAGTTCATACTAGCGACGACGTATGTTCGCGTACAAGTTGGTTTCTGTTCCAAATACTTCTGTTGTGTACAGAATCAATCCATTTGCATCGAATTCTCGTGTAGGAGCTCCTTACGATCGAGTTCATGCTAGCGACGACGTATTTTCGCGTACAAGTTGGTTTCTGTTCCAAATCGTTCTGTTGTGTACCAAATCAATCCATTTGCATCGAATACTCATGCAGGAGCGTCTTATGATCGAGTTCATGCATGCGTTGACGAATGTTCGCGTACAAGTTGGTTTCTGTTCCAAATCTTTCTGTTGTGTACCAAATCAATCCATTTGCATCGAATACTCATGCAGGAGCGTCTTATGATCGAGTTCATGCATGCGTTGACGAATGTTCGCGTACAAGTTGGTTTCTGTTCCAAATCTTTCTGTTGTGTACCAAATCAATCCATTTGCATCGAATGCTCGTGCAGGGGCGGCTTATGATCGAGTTCATGCACAAGACGAGTAATGTTCGCGTACAAGTTGTTTTCTGTTACAAATTGTTCTGGTCTGTACAAAATCAAACCATTTGCAATCGAATTCTCATGCAGGGTCGCCTTATGATCGAGTTCATGCTATCGACGACGTATGTTCGCGTACAAGTTGGTTTCTGTTCTAAATCGTTCTGTTGGGTACAGAATCAATCCATTTGCATCGAATACTCATGCAGGAGCGCCTTATGATCGAGTTCATACTAGCGACGACGTATGTTCGCGTACAAGTTGGTTTCTGTTCCAAATATTTCTGTTGTGTACAGAATCAATCCATTTGCATCGAATTCTCGTGCAGGAGCTCCTTACGATCGAGTTCATGCTAGCGACGACGTATTTTCGCGTACAAGTTGGTTTCTGTTCCAAATCGTTCTGTTGTGTACCAAATCAATCCATTTGCATCGAATACTCATGCAGGAGCGCCTTATGATCGAGTTCATGCTATCGACGACGTATGTTCGCGTGCAAGTGGGTTTCTGTTCCAAATCGTTCTGTTGTGTAATAAATCAATGCATTTGCATCGAATACTCATGCAGGAGCGCCTTATGATCGAGTTCATGCTATCGACGACGTATGTTCGCGTACAAGTGGGTTTCTGTTCCAAATCGTACTGTTGTGTAATAAATCAATGCATTTGCATCCAATTCTCGTGCAGGAGCGTCTTATGATCGAGTTCATGCTATCGACGACGAATGCTCGTGTACAAGTTGGTTTCTGTTCCAAATCTTTCTGTTGTGTACCAAGTCAATCCATTTGCATCGAATACTCATGCAGGAACGCCTTATGATCGAGTTCATACTAGCGACGACGTATGTTCGCGTACAAGTTGGTTTCTGTTCCAAATACTTCTGTTGTGTACAGAATCAATCCATTTGCATCGAATTCTCGTGTAGGAGCTCCTTACGATCGAGTTCATGCTAGCGACGACGTATTTTCGCGTACAAGTTGGTTTCTGTTCCAAATCGTTCTGTTGTGTACCAAATCAATCCATTTGCATCGAATACTCATGCAGGAGCGTCTTATGATCGAGTTCATGCATGCGTTGACGAATGTTCGCGTACAAGTTGGTTTCTGTTCCAAATCTTTCTGTTGTGTACCAAATCAATCCATTTGCATCGAATACTCATGCAGGAGCGTCTTATGATCGAGTTCATGCATGCGTTGACGAATGTTCGCGTACAAGTTGGTTTCTGTTCCAAATCTTTCTGTTGTGTACCAAATCAATCCATTTGCATCGAATGCTCGTGCAGGGGCGGCTTATGATCGAGTTCATGCACAAGACGAGTAATGTTCGCGTACAAGTTGTTTTCTGTTACAAATTGTTCTGGTCTGTACAAAATCAAACCATTTGCATCGAATACTCATGCAGGAGCGCCTTATGATCGAGTTCATGCTATCGACGACGTATGTTCGCGTACAAGTGGGTTTCTGTTCCAAATCGTACTGTTGTGTAATAAATCAATGCATTTGCATCCAATTCTCGTGCAGGAGCGTCTTATGATCGAGTTCATGCTATCGACGACGAATGCTCGTGTACAAGTTGGTTTCTGTTCCAAATCTTTCTGTTGTGTACCAAGTCAATCCATTTGCATCGAATACTCATGCAGGAACGCCTTATGATCGAGTTCATACTAGCGACGACGTATGTTCGCGTACAAGTTGGTTTCTGTTCCAAATACTTCTGTTGTGTACAGAATCAATCCATTTGCATCGAATTCTCGTGTAGGAGCTCCTTACGATCGAGTTCATGCTAGCGACGACGTATTTTCGCGTACAAGTTGGTTTCTGTTCCAAATCGTTCTGTTGTGTACCAAATCAATCCATTTGCATCGAATACTCATGCAGGAGCGTCTTATGATCGAGTTCATGCATGCGTTGACGAATGTTCGCGTACAAGTTGGTTTCTGTTCCAAATCTTTCTGTTGTGTACCAAATCAATCCATTTGCATCGAATACTCATGCAGGAGCGTCTTATGATCGAGTTCATGCATGCGTTGACGAATGTTCGCGTACAAGTTGGTTTCTGTTCCAAATCTTTCTGTTGTGTACCAAATCAATCCATTTGCATCGAATGCTCGTGCAGGGGCGGCTTATGATCGAGTTCATGCACAAGACGAGTAATGTTCGCGTACAAGTTGTTTTCTGTTACAAATTGTTCTGGTCTGTACAAAATCAAACCATTTGCAATCGAATTCTCATGCAGGGTCGCCTTATGATCGAGTTCATGCTATCGACGACGTATGTTCGCGTACAAGTTGGTTTCTGTTCTAAATCGTTCTGTTGGGTACAGAATCAATCCATTTGCATCGAATACTCATGCAGGAGCGCCTTATGATCGAGTTCATACTAGCGACGACGTATGTTCGCGTACAAGTTGGTTTCTGTTCCAAATATTTCTGTTGTGTACAGAATCAATCCATTTGCATCGAATTCTCGTGCAGGAGCTCCTTACGATCGAGTTCATGCTAGCGACGACGTATTTTCGCGTACAAGTTGGTTTCTGTTCCAAATCGTTCTGTTGTGTACCAAATCAATCCATTTGCATCGAATACTCATGCAGGAGCGCCTTATGATCGAGTTCATGCTATCGACGACGTATGTTCGCGTGCAAGTGGGTTTCTGTTCCAAATCGTTCTGTTGTGTAATAAATCAATGCATTTGCATCGAATACTCATGCAGGAGCGCCTTATGATCGAGTTCATGCTATCGACGACGTATGTTCGCGTACAAGTGGGTTTCTGTTCCAAATCGTACTGTTGTGTAATAAATCAATGCATTTGCATCCAATTCTCGTGCAGGAGCGTCTTATGATCGAGTTCATGCTATCGACGACGAATGCTCGTGTACAAGTTGGTTTCTGTTCCAAATCTTTCTGTTGTGTACCAAGTCAATCCATTTGCATCGAATACTCATGCAGGAACGCCTTATGATCGAGTTCATACTAGCGACGACGTATGTTCGCGTACAAGTTGGTTTCTGTTCCAAATACTTCTGTTGTGTACAGAATCAATCCATTTGCATCGAATTCTCGTGTAGGAGCTCCTTACGATCGAGTTCATGCTAGCGACGACGTATTTTCGCGTACAAGTTGGTTTCTGTTCCAAATCGTTCTGTTGTGTACCAAATCAATCCATTTGCATCGAATACTCATGCAGGAGCGTCTTATGATCGAGTTCATGCATGCGTTGACGAATGTTCGCGTACAAGTTGGTTTCTGTTCCAAATCTTTCTGTTGTGTACCAAATCAATCCATTTGCATCGAATACTCATGCAGGAGCGTCTTATGATCGAGTTCATGCATGCGTTGACGAATGTTCGCGTACAAGTTGGTTTCTGTTCCAAATCTTTCTGTTGTGTACCAAATCAATCCATTTGCATCGAATGCTCGTGCAGGGGCGGCTTATGATCGAGTTCATGCACAAGACGAGTAATGTTCGCGTACAAGTTGTTTTCTGTTACAAATTGTTCTGGTCTGTACAAAATCAAACCATTTGCAATCGAATTCTCATGCAGGGTCGCCTTATGATCGAGTTCATGCTATCGACGACGTATGTTCGCGTACAAGTTGGTTTCTGTTCTAAATCGTTCTGTTGGGTACAGAATCAATCCATTTGCATCGAATACTCATGCAGGAGCGCCTTATGATCGAGTTCATACTAGCGACGACGTATGTTCGCGTACAAGTTGGTTTCTGTTCCAAATATTTCTGTTGTGTACAGAATCAATCCATTTGCATCGAATTCTCGTGCAGGAGCTCCTTACGATCGAGTTCATGCTAGCGACGACGTATTTTCGCGTACAAGTTGGTTTCTGTTCCAAATCGTTCTGTTGTGTACCAAATCAATCCATTTGCATCGAATACTCATGCAGGAGCGCCTTATGATCGAGTTCATGCTATCGACGACGTATGTTCGCGTGCAAGTGGGTTTCTGTTCCAAATCGTTCTGTTGTGTAATAAATCAATGCATTTGCATCGAATACTCATGCAGGAGCGCCTTATGATCGAGTTCATGCTATCGACGACGTATGTTCGCGTACAAGTGGGTTTCTGTTCCAAATCGTACTGTTGTGTAATAAATCAATGCATTTGCATCCAATTCTCGTGCAGGAGCGTCTTATGATCGAGTTCATGCTATCGACGACGTATGTTCGCGTGCAAGTGGGTTTCTGTTCCAAATCGTTCTGTTGTGTAATAAATCAATGCATTTGCATCGAATTCTCATGCAGGAGTGCCTTATGATCGAGTTCATGCTAGCGACGACGTATGTTCGTGTACAAGTTGGTTTCTGTTCCAAATCGTTCTGTTGTGTAAAAAATCAATCCATTTGAATCGAATTCTCATGCAGGGGCGCCTCAAAATCGAGTTCATGCTAGCGACGACGTATGTTCGCGTACAAGTTGGTTTCTGTTCCAAATCGTTCTGTTGTGTAAAAAATCAATCCATTTGCATCGAATACTCATGCAGGAGCTCCTTACGATCGAGTTCATGCTAGCGACGACGTATGCTCGCGTACAAGTGGGTCCTGTTGTAACGAGTCCGGAATTCTCGTTACAACCGGAGCTCTCCCTCGTTGCTGAATGGCTCGCCGAGCCAGGGTTCGCGGCGAGGGGCGGTCAGAAAACGACGGGTCGATCAAAATAAAACACTGCGAGACGGTGTTATTGTTCACGTCTCACCATGCCGCGGATCGCGAAGACGCCGATCGCGGTATCCCACGGGTGCGCGTACGCGGTTCGCGGATCCGAGTATCGGTGACGGGCCCGCTTCGTCCAGGTACGCGGGGGTCGGAACCGGCGGCTCGCGGTCGGATTTGTCGGGGGCGGTAACGGCGTGGTTTGTTCGGCGGCGCGCGGAACGGGCGAAGACACAACGGCGCGCTGCGGACGGGGTTCCGACGGCTCGTGGGAACGGCGACGGGGGAACTTCGGCGCGAAGCGGTGACGCGGGTCGGTTCGACGGCTCGTGGAACGGACGCGGATGCAACCGGCGCGCTGCACTAGGTGTCCCGGCGGCTCGCGGGGGCGGCGACGGGGACTTCGGCGCGAAGCGGTTCCGTGGGTCGGTTCGACGGCTTGTGGAACGGACGCGGGTGCAACCGGCGCGTTGCAAAAGGTGTCCCGGCGGCTCGCGGGTACGGTGACGGGGACTTCGGCGCGAAGCGGTCCCGTGGGTCGGTTCGACGGCTCGTGGAACGGACGCGGGTGCAACCGGCGCGTTGCAAAAGGTGTCCCGGCGGCTCGCGGGAACGGTGACGGGGACTTCGGCGCGAAGCGGTCCCGTGGGTCGGTTCGACGGCTCGTGGAACGGACGCGGGTGCAACCGGCGCGTTGCAAAAGGTGTCCCGGCGGCTCGCGGGAACGGTGACGGGGACTTCGGCGCGAAGCGGTCCCGTGGGTCGGTTCGACGGCTCGTGGAACGGACGCGGGTGCAACCGGCGCGTTGCAAAAGGTGTCCCGGCGGCTCGCGGGAACGGTGACGGGGACTTCGGCGCGAAGCGGTCCCGTGGGTCGGTTCGACGGCTCGTGGAACGGACGCGGGTGCAACCGGCGCGTTGCAAAAGGTGTCCCGGGGGCTCGCGGGAACGGGGCTTCGGCTCGAAGTGGCGACGGCTCGTCGGGGTAAGGCGCTTACCGATGTTCCGATCCGTTTGGGCGGCTCGCCTGCTGGGCTCGGAAAGAGAGCGAGTCTTCTTCCGTGCTGCCTCTTATAGGCAAATTCGATGGTGGCTGCGGGATACGCGGGTTGCGGTGTGCGCGTAATTCGCCGAATTGTGCCTGCTTCGAGGCGCGAAAACGCGGGAAGGCGCGTAATACTGTGTTGTGCCTGGTTGCGAGGCGTGAAATCGCGCGGTACGGGTTCGGGTTCGGTCGGGGTCGTTCGGCGTGTTTCGGTGGTGCGCGAGCCTTCGCGTTCGTAACAGATCTGTACTGAGCCCGCTGTACAGGTCTGTTACACCCCCCTCCGTCCTCGGGATGGCGAACGAGCGGCAGTGAGACCTTTTTATTGAAAAACAAAATTACATATTATTTACTTAAGAATTAGCGCAGTCTTAACCTATGGTACGGGGTCGGATCAGGCAAAACACAGGGTTTTTGGAAAAACGGCACTTTTTATTCTTGACGGTAGACTGTGGTAACATAACACATTACGCCTATAATTATCAGTCTTTGGTTGATCAGTCATTAGCCCGGCTCGGGCCTAGTCAGTAATCTTAATAGGGAAATAATAACAGACTTTTCTTTTTGCGGCGACTGCGCGCAAGACTAGCAACTAGACTTAACGCTTTTAAGCCGAGAAAACAAAAAAAGGATTCCAACAAAAGAATACAACTCGCTCTGTGCGGCGGATTTCCGGTGCTATAACTAATAACTGACTAAAAATAAATAGAGAGAAGAAAAGAAAAAGAAATACAAAACGTGAGACCATGGGTGAGGACGCGCGTGGTCGCTGTCGCAATTTCCAACCCTGATCGTTGCGCGCGGTCTGGCGTAAAAATGATCATACAAGGCTATACGGGAGGTAGAATAAGATATAAAAATATAAAATATGAAATATAAAACAATATCAAATATAGAACTAGGAACGTAAAACTACAAACTAGAAAACTATGCGCGTAATACTGTGTTGTAACTGTTGTGGGACCCTCGGCACGAGGGTCGGTCGCGGCGCGCGATCCATCGCTAGTGCGGTAGTGAGTCCGGGGTCCTTAGCTTGCAGCGGCGTAGGTGGCCGTCCTTCTTGAAAAAAAGGATCCACCTCTCCTCGGGGGTGGATGCCCGGTACTGCCCCGTCCTCACATAATATGTGGGGACCTCCACTCGACGACCCGTCGGCAGCTGGTACCAGGCGGCGGGCCTGGTACTGGTTTTCCGTCATAGGGCAGTGACGGGGGGGCACCGGGGAGGCGGTCTCCGGATGGTGTCGGGCGGCCCCCGTTTCCGGGTTGCTCGGTCCAGGCCTGTATGGGGCCGGGTCTCGGTGTCGGCGTTGCCTGGTTGGCAGGAGCGGTGGCGGCTACGTTCCGTGCCACTGTTGGTATCGCGGTGCTTGCGGCCTCCCGCGTACTGGCCTTGGTGGCGGTCTTTCGTGGCGGTGGCGGGCGCTCGGAGACAAACACCACGTCCGGCTCCTGGAGGAGTTTTTCCGCCCGTTCGGTCCGGTGCGGCCGCGCCGGCGCGGCGCGGCGGCCCTCCTTTGCCGGGCGGTGCTTTGGCCTGGCTGGTGGTGTCACCGCCTTGTCCCACCAGGTGGGTGGCTCAACCTTCGCGCCGGAGCTTGGCACCGGGTCGAACGGGCCAACCCGTGTGGGTGCGGCCTGCGACGGTCCGGGCTCGGCGTCTGTCCCAAGTGGGCCAACCAACGTGATAGTGAGCCGAGGCGGTCCGGGTTCGGTATCGGTCCCGAGCGGGACGTCGGGTGGCCGTTTCCTGGCGGCCTCTTCCAGGTCGGCCTTCCGCTTCAAGAGGCCCGGCAGCCAGGTCACCGGCCGTATGGATCGCACCCGTGGGCCCCGGCGGCGGTGTGGCGACGGTCCCAGCGGTGCGGGTAGCGGTGGTGCGGGCGCGTGGCACGGCGCGGCCAGCGCGGGGTGCGGTTCGTCCGCAGTGTCCGCCGATGTGGCCTCCCGGGTCGGCTCGACCGGGACGGCCTCCAGTTCGGGCAGCTGGATGGTTGGCGTTCGGGGCCTGTCGTCTAGATTTGGCTCGGCCAGCAGGTCAGCCAGCTCCTTTACCCACGGCTCCATAGTTCTTGTTACGTAGATCCTATTACAGAAAGAGACGCTCGGAATTAATTTACGGGGTCGGCCTCGGCGACGAGGGGCTGGTAGGGCGGCGGGGTCGGGGGTTGGTGGGGGCAAGCCGTCCGGTTCCGTGTCGTTCCCAGTTGGGGTCGTGGCTCGCGTTTCGGTGTCCGGTTCCACTGCCGGTTTCAAATCCTGGACATGGATGTGGCGTGTCCACTTTCGGTTATCGCCCCGTAAATCGACAATGACCGGGGACACGATTTTCCCGACGATGTACGGGCCGCTGTACTTTGGCGCGAGCTTCGCGTTGATTCCGGCTGCTTTGTCCGACAGCGTGTGTTCGCGTTTCCAGACGCGGTCTCCGACGACTGGGCGCCAGTCGCGGTGTCGGAGGTCGTAATATTTCGCCTGTCGTCCGAATGCACGCGCCAAGTGCAATTTCGCGAGCTCCCGCGCTTCCCGGAGATTCTTCCATCGCTGGTTCGGCGGCTCGCCGGAATCTTCGGTTGGTGGACGTCCCGGCGTTCGGAGTTCTCTTCCTTGGTTGAGGTACGCCGGACTGTACCCGGTTGACTCGTGCCAGGCGGTGTTGACGGCAAAGCGGGCTTCTTCGATCTTCTCGTCCCACTGGTTGTGCCGGGCGCCGGTGTATTGTGCGAGCATCGTTTTCACTACCTTGTTGGCTCGTTCTACCGGGTTGCAGTGGGGCGAGTACGGCGGCGTCTTCCTGTGTATGGTCCCGGCGGCTTCGAGCAGGGCGGCGAATGGCCCGCCGATGAACTGGCGGCCGTTGTCGGTGATGACCACTTCAGGTGCCCCGTGACGGAGGATGACTTCCTTCTGGATGGCAGCGGCGACGGCGGAGCTGGTGGCTTTTCGGAGCGGTACAAGTTCTACCCACTTGGTGAAGCGATCGAGGGCGACCAGCAGCCAGATATTTCCTTGGCGTGACCTTGGCAGTGGTCCGACGAGGTCGATGGACACCGTATGCCATGGTCTGGTTCCTGGATTGGCGTGGAGATGCCCCGCGGGCTGCTGCGGTGGCGACTTTTACCGCTGGCAGCTGGCGCAGCTGCGAACGTAGCGGGCGGTTTCCCGAAACATCCCTGGCCAGTAGAATCGCTGTGCCACGCGAACGATGGTCTTGGCGACCCCCAGGTGTCCGGCGGTAGGATCGTCGTGGTATTTCCGGAGTAGCTCTTCTCGCTCGGCGATGGGCACGCAGATCTTCCAGGCGTCTCCCGGCTCGGGTTCGTTGTAGTCGAGCTGGTGCAGTACGTGACGTTGAAGCTTTCCGTCCTGGATTCGGAAGTCGGTGACGGATGACGGATCGCTCTGGACGGCCTCGAATTTCTTCTGGTACCACGTGTCGGGGCGCTGCTTCGGTCGGATCAGGTTAACGCCCGCCGTGGGTGCGTTACGGGACAGCGCGTCCGCCACGTGATTCAATTTTCCGGGCCGGTATCGGACGTCAAAATCGTACTGTTGCAGCTCGAGTGCCCATCTTGCCAGTGTACTGTTGTAGCTCGGCGATCAGTTGTTCCTTTGTTAGGCGAATCCGCTTCATCCAGTACGGTCTTCCTCCGGCCGCGTCTAGTTCCGTCGGTTGCCGCTAGGTGGCGGCGCTGGTCCCCGTTACGCTCCGCGATCGCGATGCACGATTCAATGTTCACTCGGCGTCACTAGGTGTCACTTAATGTTGTTCCGCGACACTTCGCGCGGTCCTTGTTGTCACTCCGCGGCACTGGGCGGCGCGTACAGAGCGGTTCGCATGTGTCACTTGTCACTCGCGACCGCGTGGTCTTCCGATGTCGTCACTAGATGGCGCGCGTAACGCGCGTCTTCGATGATGAGTTAACCTCGAAGCCACGTGGCCAGTTAACCTAGAAAATTCGCGACGCGCCACGTGGTTGGTACTTTACGGGATTTTCGTATCAACGTCCCTGTTCGGGCGCCATGTAACGAGTCCGGAATTCTCGTTACAACCGGAGCTCTCCCTCGTTGCTGAATGGCTCGCCGAGCCAGGGTTCGCGGCGAGGGGCGGTCAGGAAACGACGGGTCGGGCAAAATAAAACACTGCGAGACGGTGTTTTTGTTCACGTCTCACCATGCCGCGGATCGCGAAGACGCCGATCGCGGTATCCCACGGGTGCGCGTACGCGGTTCGCGGATCCGAGTATCGGTGACGGGCCCGCTTCGTCCAGGTACGCGGGGGTCGGAACCGGCGGCTCGCGGTCGGATTTGTCGGGGGCGGTAACGGCGGGGTTTGTTCGGCGGCGCGCGGAACGGGCGAAGACACAACGGCGCGCTGCGGACGGGGTTCCGACGGCTCGTGGGAACGGCGACGGGGGAACTTCGGCGCGAAGCGGTGACGCGGGTCGGTTCGACGGCTCGTGGAACGGACGCGGGTGCAACCGGCGCGCTGCACTAGGTGTCCCGGCGGCTCGCGGGGACGGCGACGGGGACTTCGGCGCGAAGCGGTTCCGGGGGTCGGTTCGACGGCTCGTGGAACGGACGCGGGTGCAACCGGCGCGTTGAAAAAGGTGTCCCGGCGGCTCGCGGGAACGGTGACGGGGACTTCGGCGCGAAGCGGTCCCGTGGGTCGCACAGTGGTCCCAAATCCCGAAAAAGCGGCCAAAACCTCTAAACGTACTTTAATGGTCTTCCGCCGCTAGGTGTCGCAGAGTAACGACGCGTCTTCACGTCGCTCCGTATTCCGAGACCAATTACAGTGGAAAATTCTGAGGGAACAATTAACGCGTGTGTTCAGAACTGTTGTACCAGCTTCTAGGAGCGTTTTAACATAAAAAATTCATAAATCGGTCGAAAACCTCGGGAATTATTAACGAGGAAAGTTTGGCGTCGGTCGTAGCGTCGGTTGTGACGTCATCCGGTGACGCTGGAAACTTGATACGCAGACTTCTCACAAAGTACGCGTTACTTTCGCGAACCCCCAATTACCCGGATAACAATTATCGTGCCGCTCACAAATATATTAACGATTCCGACAACAGTGCAGTGAAAGAAATTCTATAGACAATTTAAAGGTTTTTCCTTTGACAGGCGGCCATCTTGGACGCCATCTTGAACGCCATATTGCAAGCAGACAGCACGACGAACGAGAGGACGACATCCAGCATGGACGTAGATCCAAATGACAAGCCGAAGGAGGATAGAAAGAGACCGGCCTCCGACCCTGGAAACAATCCGGCCCCGAAGACGCAGAGAGTGACCGAGACAGAGCCCGAAGAGAAGACAAGCGGACAACCAGCACGCGGACAACCAACACCCGCCCCCAGACAGGAGAAAGCGAAACTTAAGAGCGCAATCTCAATGAAAGAGGAAGCAGAACGAGTCCAAGAAGACTTCTTCAGCTTCATTAACGAACCTGACAACGAGGTAAGCCCGCGAGCAAGAAAGTTCCTACAAGGCGCTTTCCTGAAGCTGAGCGGCTTGCTCGACCGGTCGCTATTAGAATGTAGTAACCGCGACGGGCAAATATCAGCATTGAGATCCCTAAAAATCGCTCCAACCCCGAGACCAGCTGAATCGCGCGCGGCCAACACCTCCGCGAAAACTAGTAACAGACCGGACACACCAAACTCGACCCCAGCACCGACAACGTACGCGGAACGACTCGGCGTAAAATCGAAGACCTCCGCGATCTTAAACACCAAACGCGACCCCCCGAGAATAATTAACATCACACCCACAGACGCGACCACCTTCGCCTCCAGCGACGAAACAAAGAAAGCGTTGTTCGAACTAGTCTCTCCCGCGGAAACGAAAATGCAAGTAAAAAACGTACAGACGATCCCCGGAAACGGACTCAGAATTATCGCCTCGGGTAACACGAACCTCGCTGCTCTCCTGGGAAACGAGAAATTAAAAGCTGCCGGACTCACCGCTCGCGAACCGCCAAAACGTTCCCCACGCGTCATCATTTTCGACGCACCGCGATCCGACAATGACCTGGCCACAATCGAAGCAATCGTCGCGCAGAATACATCGGGACACGAGAAGACGATCGTCCGCCGCGAAACAAAAATCGTTTTTAAATCGGGACCGAAAGACAAAGACACCTGCAACCTTATTCTCGAGGTTTCCAAAACTGCGCGAAACATCCTCATACAGAAAGACCGTATTTTCATCGGATGGAAATCCTGTAAAATCCAGGACCACGTTGCCGCGACGCGTTGCTTTAAATGCCAATCCTACGGCCACGTAGCCAAACACTGCCGAGCGGAAAAGAAAACCTGCGGCCACTGCGCGGAACAGGGCCACTCTTTCAAAGAATGTCCCAACAAGACGAAACCCGCCACGTGCTCAAACTGCCAAAAATCCCGCAAAGATTCGCAACACAGCGTGATCAGTAATACCTGCCCCTCCTACATCGCGGCCGTAAACCAAGCGTTTATTCGTACCGACTATGAATAAACGCCCCAACGCGAAAATTACCCACCGCGACGCGCGCGTCCTTCTCGCTAGGTGCGATGACGTCGCCCCCCGCCCCACGACTCGCCGCGCAAACCCGCGAATCGCGCGCGACCGGCCCGCGAACACGCGTCCCCCACCCACCCCACAACCCGCGCTGCGTCGTGAAATACCCCCTGAACACGCATCAGCGTACGTCCACCTCGTCAGGTGTGACGCCGATGCGTATAGATCCGCGAATAGCTCCGCGAATCCGCGAACGGCGAGCGAACCGACCGCAACCGCGTCCCCCCCACTAACCCCACAACCCGCGCCGCACCGAGAAACGCTCTCTGAGCATGCGTCCGCGTCCGCGACCACGGGTCTCAGAGTGCTGCATCTTAACATGCAACACTCAAAAACAGTATCCGGTGAGGTCTCTCAGCTCATATCCGAAAAGCGACTTGACATCTTGCTATTGCAAGCACCATACGCCAGGAAGCCGGGTATGGGCGGAGAAACCGTTTTAGGACTAGGACTGGGAACGAGGGTGGTGGCTGCACGCTCGGAATTTCCCTGGGCTGCAGTCGCCATTTGTAACCCTCGTCTCCAGATATTAAACGTCTCGCAGCTTAGTAACACTCACTGCGTCTGTGCAGAAGTTCTAGCGCCCGGCTTCTCATTCTACGTCGTCTCGTGCTATTTTCAGTACAGTGACGACATTGAGAAGCATCTCAGCCACCTCGAAAAGGTATTACGTTCGCTGAGAGGGAAGAGACTATTAATTTCGATAGACGCAAACGCGAGATCACCTCTCTGGGGCCCCCAGGAGTCCGATGAGAGAGGTGAGAAGTTCGAAGAACTTATTCTCGCGTTCGGATTAGAGATCGTTAATGACGCGAACCAGCCTCCCACCTTCCAGGCGGCGGCGGGATCGTCGTACATCGACGTGACCCTAGTATCGCCATCAATGCTCCCATTCATCCGGAACTGGAGGGTAAGGGAAGACTGGACCGGTAGTGACCACAACGCGGTGGACATTCGCTTAGGTATACCGAGGGTCGAAGCGGCAAGTCGGGGCACCGCGGCCGATCGGTTCGATGCAAACCGAGCCGACTGGGGGCGGTTTTCCGAATGCCTTGCAGACCTATCGAGATCGCGGTTAGAACACTTAGAACTCGATTCGATAGCTAGCGTAGAAACGATGGCAGAGACGCTCACAGAAGTCATAATTGACGCCTGCGACGCGTCGATGCCTCGAAAACGCAGATTCAGGAAGTCCAACCCGTGGTGGACAAAAGAACTAACGAAACTGAAAAAAGTCGCATACCAGATGCGTCGCGTATTCCAGGAGGAAAAAGATGAAGCCCTTCGCCTCCAACGAAAGCTGCAGTATCGTTCATCTTTGCGAGACTACAGCAGGAAAGTGAAACAGGCCAAATCTACCGCGTGGAGAGAATTTGTAACGTCGAACGGGAACTTGGAGCCGTTTGGACTCGTTTATAAGCTCCAAACGAAGAAACTCCAAGTCGAGAGGGTGATCAGCACCCTCCGGCGTAATAACAGTAATGAACACACATGTAGTGTCCGCGAAACAGCACAGAAACTCCTGGATACGCACGTACCCGATGACCGAGAAACGGAGGACACCGCGGAACAAAGAACCGTACGAATAAACTCACGCGTCGCGCCCGAAACTCCAAACGCTCCCGAAGTCGGAGCCACAGAAATCGATTATGCCCTCCGGACAATGAACAGCAGAAAGGCACCTGGACCGGACCTCGTCGAGGTCCGTGCGCTAAAGATGACTTTCAAAGCTATTCCCGGTCAGCTGGTTCGACTTTTTAACGGGTGCCTTCAGTGGGGCGTCTTTCCCACCACCTGGAAGGTTGGCTCGCTACGAGTCTTCCTGAAAGGTGCGGACAAGGACGAGAAGGATCCGAAGTCCTATCGACCAATCTGCCTCCTCTCCGTGATAGGGAAACTTTTCGAGAAACTACTCAAAACGCGCCTCCACGACACGGCAATGGCCCCGGGAAAAATCTCCGCTCGACAGTTCGGGTTTACCCCTGGACGGTCGACCGCAGATGCTATCGTTGAGATGCGACGCGTAATCGGCGCTTCCGAGCGCCGATACGTGATCGGAATTCTCTTCGATATCTCCGGTGCCTTTGACAACGTCTGGTGGCCTTTAGTTTTGGAAAATCTCAGGCAACGGGACTGCCCTCGAAACGTCTTCGCGGTACTAGCAAACTATTTTGACAACCGACAAGTCAAGCTCGCGATTGGAACAGAAGAGGTATCCAAAAGGGCAACTCGAGGCTGTCCCCAGGGCTCAGTCCTCGGCCCCGCCTGCTGGAACCTCATGTTCGACGATCTATTAAGGAAAATCGAACTATCGCAAGGAATCAATCTCGTAGCCTACGCGGACGATCTCCTCGTCATTGTCGACGGCGACAGTAGGAAAGCACTGGAGGAGAAAGGCCAACAAATCGTTGACCTAATCCTAGAATGGTGCCGCGCCGCGAAACTACAAATATCGGAACGTAAAACTGAAGCTATCGTGTTTAGAAGCAACGCCGTTAATAGAGCTCCGATAGGACGGAGAGGAGGACCGCGACCCGACCGAAAACGCAAAGACACCCGCGGACACAAAACAGACCTCGCCGGCCGACCTCCGACCATTCGTATAGGGAACACGAACATTAAATTCAAACCTGTCGTTAGATATCTTGGCGTCTACTTCGACAAAAACTTACACGTCCATAGTCACTGCCGACAACTAGGCAATAAGGTCGGATTGCTTTTCGCGAAACTCCGTGAACTCGCGAGGTGTCAGTGGGGCCTCCGGTTCCGCTCCCTGATAGCCATATACAGGGCCGTGCTAGACCCGGTAATCAGCTATGCTGCAGCCGGCTGGCTCGACCTCTGTACACAAAAGGACACTCAAATCCTCGTATCGGCGCAACGCCGAGCCCTTCTGGCGGTGACGCGCGGTTACCGCACGACATCGTCCGAAGGACTCTGCGTAACAGCTGGTGTCCTGCCGATGGACATCCTGCTGGAAAAGCGCCGCGCGTTTTACTTCCTCCGCTCCGGTAAAGACGCCAAGATCGGAGACGTCATAATCCACGCCGCGACCGAGACGTCTAGGCAGGACGCCGAGGAAGAGGCGCTGAACGTGTGGCAGGCCCGATGGGACTCATCCCAACGCGGGCGCACGACGCATGCCTTCTTCCCCGACATCAGGGAGAGAGTGACGGCCAAATAGTTGAACCCGAGCCACTACAGCACACAGGCACTCACGGGCCACGGAAACTTCCAATCGTACCTGTACGAGAGGACTTGCGTGGACTCCGCGGTATGTGTGAGCTGCGGCGAAGAAGATACCGTTGGCCACTTTCTCCTCGACTGCCCCGAATATGCCCCCCAGCGAGAAGCTCTCAGAGAGCACGTCCCCGCCGATCAGTGGAGATGGCCAGAAGCAGCACGGCACTTCGTTGCCTCTGCCGAAGCTTTCTCCACGTTTTCGGACTATTGCCGCGACGCGCTTTGGCTAAAAGGTTTCCTTGACCGCCAGAGTCAAACCGAACGCGAACCCCCGGAAAACGCGCTAGCAAACCCGTCAACCCACGCGCCGCGCCGATCTACACGTAGGCGAATACCCGCGACCGCGCCGTAATCACCGCGTACCAGCGATGATGATGATCTCGGGGACGGAACTTCCCCTCCCTCCTTCCCACGCACCGTACCTCCCCCACTCCGGGCCGTCCGCTCTTCTTCCGCGAGGAAGAGAAGCACTTCTCCCTCCTTCTCCACCCCTCTCTCTCTTTCTCTCTCTCTTTCGCCCTGTCTTCCCTCTCTCTCTTTCTCTCACTCACCCTGACGATCAATGCAGGTAGTACTTTATCCGTACTATGAATCGTAGGGTGTAAACGGCGTGTTAGAGCTAAGGCTGCGCCTTCCTGCAAGAGACCGAGCGATAAGCTGGTAACTCCGCCTCCCCGGGGCCCCCGCTGGTAACGTTCCGACGGCGGTGCGCTCCCTCGGAAATGCACTGCATTCCCTCGGAAACGCGCCGACGGAGAAACGGCTAAGTGAGTTACTTCCCGCACGGGACGGTTTACCCTCCTGATGATCCTTAATTGGTGAAAGAGGGGTTTTTCCAAGCTCAGTCCACAACATCTACGGACTTACCCTTCGCAGTGGTGCCACTCGCTGGAAATGGATGGAAATGTTTGCTGCGTATGCCCATAGAGGCGAGGTCGCATATCCGTCACCACAACGGTGTCGGATGTTACACTAAACGTACTTTAATGCTCTCACAAATTCGTACTCGGGGGTTTTCGGGGTCGCTGACTACGAATATGAAATTGAAATTCCAAAAAACAAAATGGCGGATCCAATATGGCGGAGATGTGCATTAAACAATGATTAGGCCTGCTTAGAAAATTATCTTTTTGGGGTTTTCGGGGTTGCTGATTACGAATATGAAGTTGAAAATTTGAAAAACAATATGGCCGATTAAAATTTAGACAACAGTCCGCATTAAATGTATTTTGAGTGGTTGATAGGTAAATATGTATAAATGACAATCAAAATTGCACTTTGTATATCAACAATGAATATAATTGTAAATTATTTACATAATATTTATTCGTCCGAATCGTCTTCGATATGCGATCCTTCTTCGGAACCATCTTCTTCTTGTGAAAAAGTTTACAAAGTTTACCCTCGTATGAGCAAACGGGCAGCTACGGGCAGCTGAGCTTTATCAATTTTAAAGATAAATGTATTATTAACACGTCAGAAAAGGAATTAGGGTGGCACGACGTGGAACTTTTAACTTATGTCTACGTTTCTACAATACGCGCATCAAGTTTTACCTTCTACGTTCTCCAAAGAATATTGCCATCGTGTAACGTAATGATTAAAAATTTTGGAGATACAAAAACAGATAAACATTCTACTTACTTCCAGGAACAGCATCCATTTCGTAGAATTGAAATTGATGCACTATTTTAAAAGTTATGCACTTTAGAAGGGGGCGTTCAATTTCCTACTAATGCGCGCGACAATTGCTCATCAAACGAAGGCTAACTTTGAACTGATTACAGAACCGTAAAATAAACTTTTTACCTTTTTCCTTGCTGGCATTGAGTGGTCATATTGTCACTGTATCCAACCCTAAACTTACAAACCCCTAGGAGGAAGTTCATTTTTTAGGTTTTGGCCGCTTTTTCGGGATTTGGGACCACTGTGGGTCGGTTCGACGGCTCGTGGAACGGACGCGGGTGCAACCGGCGCGTTGCAAAAGGTGTCCCGGCGGCTCGCGGGAACGGGACTTCGGCTCGAAGTGGCGACGGCTCGTCGGGGTAAGGCGCTTACCGATGTTCCGATCCGTTTGAGCGGCTCGCCTGCTGGGCTCGGAAAGAGAGCGAGTCTTCTTCCGTGCTGCCTCTTATAGGCAAATTCGGTGGTGGCTGCGGGATACGCGGGTCGCGGTGTGCGCGTAATTCGCCGAATTGTGCCTGCTTCGAGGCGCGAAAACGCGGGAAGGCGCGTTATACTATGTCGTGCCTGGTTGCGAGGCGTGAAATCGCGCGGTACGGGTTCGGGTTCGGTCGGGGTCGTTCGGCGGGTTTCGGTGGTGCGTGAGCCTTCGCGTTCGTAACAGATCTGTACTGAGCCCGCTGTACAGGTCTGTTACACCGTTAGGTGCTGAGCGCGATTAGCGGCGGTTCTCGGTGATCACGTGATTACGCATCGCGAGCGCGTTACCGGGAATTGTCAAAAACGGCGGATTTATGGACGGACTCTCAGGAGCGTATATCCTGGGACCGTCATACGCTGGGGGGCCACCCAGGGCTGTATCGCTCGACCTCGACAGCTTTAACTAATTAAATATGGACGCCTAGTCCTAAACAATAGTAAATCCGGATTTACCACCCATTACTTTCCAGCATTCACTCTACTCAAATTGACCGTTACATCCTTTCCACATTTTCACTCATTCATACAGTCCACTCATTCCTCTTATTCACTCACGCAATCCAAAATTGCATTTTGTTGGTCGTCCAGACCGCTTCCTTCACAATAGAGGTTTTATCATCCTCGCGAAACCGACCGGTTAAGGCAAGAACGCCGTTCGGCCCCTGGGCCCGGCTTACGGTATGGGGCCCCTGACAGACATCTTGCTGCCAGGGACACTAATAGCGTGTCCCAGGGACCACCACGAGGAGGTGGGGTGAGAGGATTTTAGGATATGGACCACCGCCACTGCAGTCATACCCTCCAGTGGATCAGAGTCACCATCGGAGGGCCCCATATCCCTCAAGTCCCCTCTAAAGGAGCAAGGCATATTCTCTGACGAGTTGGTGCTCTTCATTGGTGTCCCTCGGATGACTGCCAGGGAAACCCGGTGCACATTCCGTCTAGGGGCGGCGACACGCCTCTGATTTAACAGAGTGATTCTCGCAGCCGAATTTCTTCGGCGCATGAGAGATCGTCTGTTCGCCGGAGGGGAGCATGTACCTTACCCTCCTGGGGACGGGAGCGCGTACCGTATGCCCCACACCATGCAGCGCACGCCTCAGCGTACAGCGCACACCCACCAACCCGCCTGACTTGTCCCAGGCAAGTCGACATTGAGATATTCATCGGAACGGATGTACTCAGCCGGTTGACCCAAAAGACAAACACAAACACATACACAACCCGGGGTCGACACACGAGCTTCGCACAGCCGTTTGTCCGAGATAATATCAATCAACGATATCACTGGAAAGGCATCTGGACCGGGGCCTCGCCCCGCTTTAATGCCCCCTTTAAACAATAGCCGGCATAGAAGGCACTGGCCATTGGTCAGCTGCGGCGCCTCAGGAGTTTTAAGGATTATTCCCCCGTCGTTGCCCTTTGTCTTTTGTATTCGCCAAGACAAGGGCTCCGGGTTTTCCCTCAATAGCCACTCCGCAATAACACATCACAGGCATTAGGCGGGTAGCCTAATGCCATACGCCTTTCCCTTTTTTACGAAAGGTACTCGTTTTGTCACAGTCCCGTCTGTCGGTGCTCTTCATTTTTCCCGTGACAACTGTCGATCAAGTCTGGAAAACCAGTTATGTCGATGCCATCACTCTGGGGCGGTAGCCATAATCCACGCTAGCGGTGGCCGCCGGAGGGGAGCAATACTATACCCTCAGAGACGCCCATGTGTCTCCACCCGCACGCAAATGTCTCCATCCGCATACAAGTGGCACCCAGATGTTTCCAACCGGACGGGGATGGGAACACATGAGCTAATCCCTGCCTGTCCCCGAGCAGGCAATCATTGAGATATTCATCGATCTCGAGAGAATATCGGTCCGGGATTCATTATCGGTCATTAAAGACTCACAAGTAATAGATCCTCGCTAACCCGGGAATAAATTCCCGATCAATGGCAAGGGGGCAGGGAATCTGTACCGAGGGCCATACCTCGCTTCGATTCCCCCTCGGAACAATAGCCGACCTCTGTGGTCCGGGCCATTGTCCCACGGACGGTACCTCGGCTCTTAGTGACCCTCTTTGTCCCAACGCCTTTCTATTCACCAGGCGAAGGAACTCAGGCAATGCCTCAACAGTACTCCTCCGTAACGCATCACAGGGAACAGATTGGTCGTCTGTTCCCGAAATATTCTTTCCCTTACGGAAAGTACATTAAGTCCCTGTCTCTTCAGGCTCTCGTAGAAAGGAGGCACGTAGACCTCTCTGGGCTTTCGGTCTCTAGGAAGTGCCAAGGCAGCCCTTAATTAAAGCGGCTCAATCTACTCCCACCCTACTCGTCGGAGGGGGGGGGTCATGCCCTTAGGGTACCCCCTAGTAGGGGACTAAGGTCATGTGGCGCTGACAATGCTGACTCTGAACCATTGTCGGTTTCGTCATCACTATTTGTGGTGGTCACATGACTGAAATCCTCCCACTCCACCTCCTCGTGGTGGTCCCCGGGCACCCATTAGTGGGTGGCTAACGGAGTGGGGGGTGCAGGGGGGACGGGGGGTGCGCGTGTTTTGGGGTTATTATTTTAGGGGTGTATTTACTTGTTATTATTTTACTTACCTTATGATTTTGTTTTCCTTTTCTTTTATTTTTATGATTATGTTTTTGAACTTACCTCAGTTAATCTATTTTCCTACCTTAGTTATTTCATTTAGTTTACTTATCTTATAAGTTAATTTAGTTGCTTATACTTACCTTAGTTATTTAATTAATATTTACCTTATGATTTAGATTTAATTTATTTAATTTATACTTACCTTATAATTTATATTGATTTACTTACCTTATAATTTATATTGATTTACTTACCTTATAATTTATATTGATTTACTTACCCTATTTTATACTTATTTTATTTTATACTTACCTTATGTTTTATATTGATTACTTAACTTATGATTTATATTGATTTATTCTACTTACTTATCTACCTACCTTTCTTATTTACTTACCTTGGTTTTCCTTCTCTTCTTAGTTCTTCTGTTAGTTTGCGGTATCCGGTTCCTTTCTTTTTACTCCTTGGGTTGTTCTGGTGCTTTGCACGGGATAGCCCGGTGGAGATGGGATGGGGTGCGAAAAGCTGGGTGGGGTTTTTCTTTTCTCATTTTCTTTCCTCTTCTTTTTTCTTCTTTATTTTCTCCTTTTCCTTTATTATTTTTCTTTTATTCGTCTCCCTAGGTTCTTTAGGGCTCTTATGGGTGGATAGCGCGTGGGCCTCGTCCTTTCGTCGGATTGGAAAAAATTTATATTGTGTGACCGGGCAAGTTAGGTGTATGTGGTTTACCACCAGGTTTCGGCTAGCCGCAAATAGTGTGAATTCCGCTCTGGCAAAACAAATGGAAAACGCGTTTACTGCGACAGGAGATGGATACTCCAGCGCCGGCACGGGGGGGGGGTGGGCGAGCAGGCCCCCCTCGGGTCGTCATCCAACGACTGCGAGCCTGAACAGGTGGACCGCTTGGCCGTTCAGGAAGAAATAACGACAAGTGATGCCTCTAAAGGAGATGCTTCTAGTTTAGGAGAAGGCCTAGGTGCAAAAGTGGTGTCTTCTATCACCAACACGAATAAGATGGAAACCGAAAGTCTACAGGTACAGGGTACCTCGGACATGTTTATTAGGCCATTAACAACGGAAAATAGCGAAAATTGGCCATCCGTGGAGAATCCACAAAATTGGGATGATACATCGGTAACTATCTCAGAATCTGATTCGAATATAAATAAAAATAAAGATAAATATAAAAAAGACAAGATACTTAAAATTGTTAGCGAGCTAGCGAGTAATATGAAAGATTTCCTTGGTAACTTAAAAGAACATACGGCATATATACAGTCTAGTAAAAATGTTAGAGTAGATGCAAAAATTAGATCAGAAGCTTTGTTAATAGATTTTGAAAGTATGATTAGAAAGAAAAATGTTATTAAAAATACTAGGAAAGAAGAAATTAAAAAAGAAGAACAAAGAGAAACTTTGAAAAAGAAAAAAGAAGAGATTCTATTAAAGAAAATAGAATTATTAGAAAAGAAAATAGAAAATTTAGAAAAGAAAAGTATTGCCGCAGATTCTGAGATTTCAAAAATTACTAATATTAAAAATAATTTTAAAACACCGATAATTAGGTCAGCTACAGATACTTATGACTCAGATATAATGTCCAGATCAGAATGTGAAATAACATCACAGAAGACATTGTATGTTGATGTTGTCAAGAAAGACAAACAGAGTAATAAACGGAAAAGTGATAAAACATCTCAGATATTAATAAATAATAATTCCCAGCAAGTAAAACGTAAAAAACTAATAACACCACGTAATAGTAGAGAAGAAATTGATAAAACAAGATCAGTATCTGCATCATTGTCGTCGTCATCGTCAGATGACGATGAGGAGGACTCGGAGATGGATCTGTGTAAAAGTTTAATTAGCTTTCTGGATGATTTTCAAAAAAATAAGAAAAAACAAGAACATAATAAATATCAACGAAAAAATAGACATGCAATAACAGAAAATAAACATGCAATAACAGAAAATAAACATGCAAAAACAAAAAATAAACATGCAATAACAGAAAAAGCGTATAAACATGCAATAAATAAATATAATGATAACACAAACACTCATAACAACAACATGCAAGTCATGCACAGAGAGGAGAGTTCCTGGAAAGTCGTAGAACCGAGAAAGCACAAAACTAAAAAACAACAAAGGATCGAGGAATTGCAAACAAGTGGAACGGAAGGTTCCAATAAATACATTAAAACAGTAAAACGTCCTAAATGGACAGTACCTAAAAAAGATGCTATAATTGTTAAAATAGACAAACCAGAAAACTTTCATGCATCATGCGAAATTATTAAAACTAATATGGAAAAAATAGAAAGAATAAATAAAATACGTAAAACACGAATGGGTCATTTACTGTTGGAATTAAATGAAGATACTAATCCCGAAGTATTAAAAGGACAATTGGAGAAAACGTTAGGTAATAGAGATAATGTACAAATTCGTCAAAAAACATTTAATTTAGAAATTCGAGAACTGGATCCTATAATTGAACCGCAAGAAATTGTCCAGGATTTGCAGATGTTGTTAAAAACTAGAGATGATATTAAAGTTAAAATACTACGGACTACCAAAATAGGCACACAGATGTCAATTGTTGAGTTACCTTTAAAACATTTAACGAATATTTTAACCATTAAAAAACCTATTATAGGTAAAATGGTGGTTAAATTTAGTCCGATGCCTAAAATGATTATATGTTTCCGTTGTCATAATGTTGGACATTTTAGCTCAAATTGCAAGGAGGATATACCTGGTAATAAACGTTGCAGAAATTGCGGTATTGACGGACACGAAAAGAAAGATTGTGTTAACGGAATGAGATGTTTAAGTTGTTACAAATTAAAATTACCGTATGATCATCTAATCAGAACTATGGCCTGTCCTCAATTCAGAAACAGAGTTATGGAATTAAAACAAAATTTCCGTCTATATCATGAATCTAGTACAACATAATATAAAACAGGGTTCTATTAAAATATTACAAATAAATTGCAATAACTGCAGAGATGCACAGAACCTTCTAATACAAGCTATTAATACATATAAAGTAGATGTTGTATGTATGCAGGAAATGTACTGTGTAAACGAAGGTTGGATATCCTCAAAAAATAATAAATCAGCTATACAGATAGTAAATAAAAATATTAAGATTCCACAATCAAAAATAATTACCGGAGAATTTTACGCTGGTTTTTGTACAGAGTATATAAATATAATAAATTTATATATAAGTCCTAACTGTAGTAGAAAAATCTTTAATGAAAATTTATCAGAACTCAAGAATGTTTGTAAATTATTGAAAGGTCCTTTAGTTATTATTGGTGATCCAAATGCAAGATCCAAGCAATTTGGCGACAAAATTGAAAATTACAGAGGTAAGGTACTTAACCACTATATTCATGAAATGAATCTTATACCTATTAATATGACTGGAAGCTCTTATACTTTTAGAAAAGACAATAAAAAATCAAAAATTCATATTATTTGTGCAAATCGGTTTATTTTTTCGAATATACAAAGTAAAATTTTAGATGATTATAATGCCTCAGACCATTTATATTGTCTGCATGTAATTAATTTTGATCATAAATCGAAATTTAAAAATTATATGAAAAGAAATATTGAATGGTCGTGGAATATGAAATCTCTTGATGTCGAAAAATATATGAAAAAATTTAATGAAATAAATAATAATTTAAATTGGTTAAATATAGACGAAAATTTAATAAATACATATATTAAAAATATAACAACTGCATGCAATAGTACTATGAAAAAGAAAAATAATAAATTCATGCATAAGGAGAATACATGGTGGTCTCCTGAACTTACCATAATCCGTAATGAAGTCGTCAAGTCTAGAAGGATCCTCCAAAGGACATTACGTAGAGTACATGCCACAAACCTAGAAAAAGAAACTGCTAGAGAAAATTATAAACAACTAAAAACTAAACTAAAATATAAAATTAACGATAATAAAAGAAATGCATGGAAACAATTCATTGACTTACTAAAATACGATCAATGGGGTAGACCATTTCAAATTATAAAAAATAAAATAAAAGGGAGAACTCCTCCCCCAATTTTGGAAAAATTAGAAGTTAAACCTTTATTAAATGAATTGTTTCCACGTGATAATTCAAAAATTATATATAATTCAATAAATACTTTTGAGAGATCCATCTTTGTAGATACGGAAGATTTGGCAGAGATTGGAAAGGAAATGAAGACTAATAAGGCCGCGGGCCCCGACAAGATCCCACCTGGGTTAATTAAAATTATTATTCAAAATGATCTTGAAAACATAACAAAAATTATGAATGGCTGTTTACAACTAAATTACATTCCGCCACAATGGAAGCGATCACGTGTGATTTTATTATGGAAAAGTAAAGATAAAAACGTAACCTCATCTAATCTTAGGCCTATATGTATAGGAGATAGTTTGAATAAGGTATTCGAGAAACTTTTACAAAAGAAAATAATGGAATATTTAAATAACCCTCCGTATCATATAAATCAATATGGTTTTTGTAAGAAGAAGAGCACGATTGATGCCCTACAAAAGATTACAGATTTTACGACCGAAAATAATAGACTAGGAAAGTACGGGGTTATTGTTAGTTTAGACGTGAAGAACGCGTTCAATAACCTTATGTGGAACGTGATTTTCGAAAATATACAGAAAAGGCAATTTCCTATTCATTTGCAGTTGATACTTGAAAACTATCTTAAAGACAGAAGTATAGTTTATAAAGCCGTAGACGGATGGACGAGAGTTGTGGTTCAAAAAGGAGTCCCACAAGGCTCCGTGAGCTCTCCTAATTTATGGAATCTCGTCTACGACGAGTTATTAGAATTAAAAATAGATAAAAATATTAATATTATAGCGTATGCTGATGATATTGCGATATATTCAGCAGCGCATAACCTAATTAAACTTAAAACTAACATTGAAAATACTATTAACACAGTGATTGCTCCATGGTTGATAAAAAGAGGACTTCAAATGGCCCCGCAAAAAACAAAATTTATTTTTATTAATAGAAAAGAAATAGATCCATGTTTTGACTTTTCATTAAATATATTAGGAACACAAATAAAAGCTAGTGAACATTTAAAATATTTAGGCATATTTTTAAATAATAAAAATAATTATTGTTATCATTTAGATAAATTAGCAGAAAGGACGAGTAAGGTGATGGGCGAGTTGTCCCGCATGATGGCCAACATTGGTGGCCCCTCATTTGCCAGTAGACGACTTTATTATAATATCGTAGAGTCGATAATTTGCTATGCGGGTCCGGTATGGGCAGATAAAGCCCTTAAAATTAAAAACAATATTGCAAAGATAGCGAAAATTCAACGTGCTGGTTTAAATAGGGTTGCGTGCGCGTACCGAACTACTGCAAGGTTGGCGTTGTGTGCGATAACTGGTTACTTACCTTTGGAGATTACGTTAGAAGAACGTGTCCCTCTTTATCAAGCCTCTGTCCGATATAGAATTCTTGAATCTGATGATGATGATTTAATAAACTGGAAAAGAGAGAATTTAGAAATAGAAAAGAAGAAAATTAAAGAGCTTTCATGGAAAAAGTGGTCGAAACAATGGCATGACCAAGAATATTCAGTTTGGACGAGACGTTTAATTCCTGATCCGAAAAAATGGGGTGAGAGAAAATTCGGATTATTGAATTATAGATTGACACAGGTCTTGTCGGGACATGGAGTATTTAAATCGTACTTATCTTGGATTAAGAAAGCCGATGATGATCGCTGTTGGTGGTGCATAGATCTCCGAGATGATGTTGAACATACGCTATTTTACTGTCAAAGATGGTTCCTGGAAAGACAAAAATTAGAATTAGATTTAGGCTATACGTTAAATGCTGATAATATGATAGAATACATGCTCAGTTCTGAAAAAACCTGGAATAAAATTAATTGTTATATTAACGATATTATGGAGAAAAAAGAAAATCATGAAAGATATTTAGAAAAAAGGAATAAGGAAAACCAAAATCAAAATAATTAAAACTTATACTTACCGTGAATTAAAACTAATATATTTATACTTACCTTGAATATATATTAATTAACACTTATATTGATTATAGGACAAGAACATGAGTGGCCTAAACTCGATAATAAAACACCACTGTGAGTTTATGCAAATAGCAGGTCCCTGAGGTGTTTTTCGAGTCGTAGAATACGAGGAAAGGGCACCGATGTCATCTGGTGTCCTGGAAGGAGGAGTTTTCTACCTCCTCCTTCCTTAACAAAAAAAAAAAAAAAAAAAAAAAAAGGGTACCCCCTAGTAGTAGTAGTAGTAGTAGTAAATTATGACCGGGGAGTAGGTGATCGGCACCATCTCCTATTCCATTTAGGAGAGGGCTGGTGCCGTTAGGCACCAGCCCCTCTCCAATACGCACACCAACAGCATAGTCGGTATCATGTGGCGACCGGTCCTCGGCCCCGTAGGGTTGCGAATACCCCTGCTTTCAACCGCCACCCTGCTTTTTATAGCCCGGGCAACTTGCAGGGCGACGATCTACTAATCAGGGAGCGATCATCATCGATGAGAGGCCATTCTACCTAACATGTTTGAGTTTTTGAGCGTTTTACGGCTCGGAGCGTACGTCGGGCCTTGCTCACCTTCAGATCATACAGGCTTGCCACACCTGCCCATTTGGCCCCACCCTCTTCACCATAGAACCATATTGTGCACCTTTGAGTGTTATATCCCTTGTCCTACTCTATCCCGGCTGCCCAGGATTCACCCACTCCCTCCCCAGGATTAGGATAGGCTACTCTATGCTTCTACGGATTATTCAAAGTCAAGGGGCCGCGCCTTCGTGAACGTTGGGGAGAAGTTGTATACCCATGTGTCCAGCCCCCTTGGGTTTAATCCGATTTCAGCGAAATATCACTTTCATACGGTCTTCGCCCTCAAGGACCTTCCACCCTATCTAACAAGTATACATCAACTTGTGGTCCGATCCGACGTCCGTGAGATTCCGGTGTATGCCGGAATATCACTTCCCTTCGGTCATTCCTTGCCGAGCCTACCGCGTATTTGGGGGTGTTGGAGGGCTCAAGCCGCACTAGGTTCTATGGCTGATGTTTGGACGTGACCATCGTCCCCAGGTTTCGGCTAGAATGCATCTCATGTTTGCACCCATACGTCACCTATTCAGGTTTGTCTCCCCTGTGATTGATTTCCCTTGTTTATCCCTTACTGTCGCATCTGTTCATATTCCCTCCTTTTTTTTTAGCGTGAGAGAAATGCTTTTACGCATACCCCAAGTCCCCTGGGAGAGACAAGGGGTTATGTGGGGCTACGTGTCCAGAAGGGCACACAATACCCATTAAAAACCTCACGACAACCTTCCCTAAGCTTTTCGGGGGCGGCTGGGATCTCCAATGGAACACAACCAGCCACCCCCTCGCCCATGGCCCCGTGTGGGGCCCCGTCCCGGGGGGGAGAGAAGCTCCCCCCAGCAATACCTAAGCTATCAGGGTGTAAGCAGGTTGCCCACTTACACCCCCCTTCCCTGGGCCGTTCGGTGGGCTTCGCGAGTCTCCAGCCCGCTCCGTCCAACGACCCCCGGAGACCCCGTTCCTCGCTCGAGGAGGCCTTAAAAGGACTCTCGGCCGAAGGACGAGGTCGCCGCGCGCGACAAGGAGGAGACGGAGGCAGGCACCCCGCCCGCGTTCGCCTCCTCCCCCACTCCCACCCCCCTCCCCCCGGGTCCATATGGCACATATGGCCGGGAATCCGGGATTGGGTGGGGGGCCGGAGCGGCCCCCCCCACAAAAGACCTCCCCGATTTGGGATGCCTCTTCGGGGGAGGCGGGAAGGACTTAATTTGCACCGCCTCCCCCGGTCCGTCGCCTGCCCCGTGCAGGGGGCCGGCCGCCCCCGCGAGATCGCCTCGCGAGAGCCAAACTCCTGGCGGAGAGGGGGTCGGCTTCCCTCTCCCTCTCCGCGGTCTCCTTCTGCTCCATGATCTCCTCACAGAAGGAGACCACGGCCTTGTGCGACCTTCCGCCGCCGACCATGTGGTCGACCACAGCCGGCAGCGAAAGGTCCCCTCCCACAACGCTTCTCAGGACACGGCGCGGCGCCGACCACGCCGGACATTCCTCCAGCGTGTGCCGCGCCGCGTCCAAAGCCTCCCCGCAGTGGTGACACTGCTCGGTGGGTTCTCTTCCAATCCACCGCAGGTACCGGCCAAAACAACCATGGCCGGACAGCACCTGGGTGGATCTGTAGGTGAGCCGAACTCGCCTCTCGCACCATTCTTCCATAATGGGCAAGAGGGCCCGGACTATTGGCCGGCCCGAGTCTTCGGCCAGAATTTCTGACCGCCATCGGGCCAGCGTCTCTTGCCGGGCCTGGCGCTTCCGCACCTCGATCCCATCCCCCCCCGTCTGGGTCCGCCTCTCCCGCGCGCAACGAGCGGACGGCCGTATACACGACCGCCCGCTCCCTTGCTACGTGGTGCAGGGGAGCAAGACCCGAGAGGAGGCACGCCGCCTCGGTGGAGATGGTGCGATAACCCCGTATGGTCCGCAGGGCCAGCCGACGCTGCACCTTGTTGCAAAGTGCTTGACTGCGCCGGCTGACCGACAAAGCGTCGGACCACACGGGTGCCCCATATAGGAGCTTGCTATGCACCACCCCCGTATAGAGGCGGCGGATACGTCCATCGGGCCCCCCAATGTTGGGCAGCAACCTCGCAAGCGAGGCCGCCACCCTTTGCGCCTGGGGAGCCACCCGATCGAAGTGCGCTTCGAAGCGCCAGCGACTGTCGAGCGTCAGGCCCAGGTACTTCATCTCCTGACCGACCTCGACAGTGGCATCACCCACCCGGATCCCGAGGTGGGGCGGCCGCCGACCCGAAGGCAGATCATGTAACCATATCGCCTCCGTTTTGTCGGCGGCTATCTTAAGCCCCAACCTCTGGATCCTACCCACCACAGCGTCCACGACTGCAGTCGCCAGAGCTATGGTTCCCCTCCATGTCTCCCCCTCCACGACCACCAGCGTGTCATCCGCATAACAGATAACGCTGGCGTCGCGGGGGAGAGTAGCCCGCAGCACCGAGTCGTACGTGATGTCCCACAGGAGCGGTCCCAAGACCGACCCCTGCGGAACTCCTCGGTGCATGCTATCCCTCCGCGTTACGCCGTACCGGCCAGGGTACTCGAACCACCTGTCCCGCAAGTAGTCCCGAATCAACACTCGGAGGAAGGGGGGCACCCCATGAAATTCTAGCGCCCCCACTACCTCATCCCAGGGCAGGGTGTTGAACGCGTTGGTGATGTCGAGTGACACCGCCAACAACACCCCGCCCGCAGCGACCGCAGCGGTCCGGAGGGAGGCGAGTCGATCGACGCAGTCGGTTGAACGCCCCCTCCGGAACCCAAACTCACAGTCGCTGAGGTCGGGACCCACTTCGGACAGGTGCTCGACGAGGCGGTCCGCTATGATCTTTTCGAAGATCTTCGCCACCTCGTCGAGGAGACATAACGGCCGGTAAGCAGAGGGAAGCTCCGCGGGCTTTCCTGCCTTCCGGAGGAGAACCATTCTGGCGACTTTCCATTCGCGGGGGAAGATGCCCCGGCTCAGGCACGCGTTTAGCACGTCTAATAGAGCCGGGGCGAGGACGTCGAGCGCCGCAGCCAACGCTGGTCCGGGGACACCGTCTGGTCCGGGGGCCTTAACGCCCCCTTCCCTCATCCTCCGGACCGCCTGGGAGAGCTCTGCACCGGAGATACGGAGTCGCTCGTCCCAATCTTGGGACGGAATGGGCGGGTACTCCCTCTCCCCCTCTATAGGGGGGAAGAGGGTGGTAACGACCCGCCCTAGGAACTCCGGCTCCAGCTGCTCCGTCAACGGGGGCGCCCATGGGCGTAATTTGCCCAGTATCATCTTATACGGGCGCCCCCATGGGTCACTCTGAAGAGTGCCCAATAGCTCATCCCAGGCTTTGGCCTTGGCGGCAGCGATCAACCGCTGCAGGGCCACTTGGGCCTCCCTGTAAGCGACGTACAGGGAGGCCATCCTTGCCTCGGCTTCGTCGTCACCCTCCTCGGGGTCCCGACGACGTCGCCGCGCGCGGGTGTACCGGCGTCGGACGCGGACGCTTAATCTTCTAGCGTCCTCGAATTCGCCCGACCACCAATACACTTTCCTCTTCGGGGGGCTGTTTCCTATCCGGGGCATCGAAGCGTCGCATACGCTTTTCATGATGCCCCGGAACCACTCCACCCTCTCCTCCGCGCCGCGCTCTGTGGCCTCCGGCCACACGCAGGCAAGGGCAGCGGCCCTCAGGACGTCCCCGTCTAGTCTTTTCAGCGCCCAGCGAACGGGCGCTGCGTGGGCCGTTCGTCGGGGAGCGGCGCCCGCAGGCTGGACGGCCTCCATATCTCCATTGTTATATAGAGATGGTCGGAGAGGGATTCCCTCTCCTCAGCCACCCGCCAGGCGGACACACGCGCGGCGGCGGTCGAGGAGTCCCAAGTGAGATCCCGGTTCACCAACCGGAGCTCCAAGCCCCCCGCCCAATCTTCTAGAGCCTCGCCACGCGGAGTGGTCCCGGGGTTTCCCCAAGTGGTTGACTTCGCATTGAAGTCCCCCAGGACCAAAACCTGGCCGTTCATGTTGGGGGCAATCAACGCCCCCAACCGGTCCAGGTATTCTCCAATGTTCATATTCCCTCCTGACTATCCCTTATCCTACTTCCTATGTCTCAATTATCTTGTTCTATTCCTTACTGATTATTCCTTTGTTTTTTTTCCTTTTTTCCCCTCCTTATTATCGACCTTATTGTACCTTATTGACTTAATGGCTTAATCCTTATTTACACATATGTCTTATTATCCTACTTAACTCCTTATTAACTGTTCCTTCACTATGTTCCCGTTGTTTACCTTACTACTTCCTTTTTTTTATGTCAATCCCATGTCCTCATTCCTTACTGATTTATTTCCTCTCATATGTATTATTATTATTATTATTATTATTATTATTTTATATATTTTTATTATATTTTTTTTCGGATCTTACTTCTCCTTTTTGTCAACCTTACTTCTCCCTACTAATGTTTTGTTGTGTGTGCCCTTTTTCCTTACATTACTTCCCTTTACTTGCTTCCTTAATTTTACCCGCCCCCCTTTAGAGGCTAGAATGGGGGAGTCCCATCTCTTTTATTCTTCCAACACCAACAGTCTCTGTGGGACTTTATTCCCTTAACATGCTTAGATTCGTTTTTCCTGTTTTCCATTTTTTGATTATATAATTTTATCCATGTATATATACAGGGTGTTTACCTACAGATGGGAGAAAATTTAAGGGGTGGTTCTCGACGATAATATAAGACGAAAATAAAGAATAAAAAAATTGCGATTTCGACTTCGTTAATTAGATATTAGCAATTAAAAATTGGCCCAAAAAGCGGCAACATTTCGACACAGATGTACGTTGCGTACGTCACACAGGCGCGCGACACTCTCGTATCAAGTGACACACGCATGCAAACCTTGGTTCTCATTTGGGGCCCCAGCAAGGTGAAAATGTTTAAAAAATCGTTGGACGACATTGAACCTACTTACTCGTTACAATCCACAAGGGCATTTTTATTATCCGCCCTATGGAATTATCGAGTAGAAGGGGTCAATGCCCTTTCACTTTGAAATTCTTCTCACACAAATCCACAAATCCTTATCCTGCACTATAATTGTTCACAACACCGTACATAATACACTGAAACAAACCACTTTAAAATGGTATCCATTGGGTCCATAAATGTTGAATAAAATCCTTACAAATGCAAGTATCCAGAAAAATGCACATACATACAGGAATCGTTCACAGCTAATTCACGTTTGATGCACGTCAATTTGACTTTCTCACACAAAAATAAAATATCAGTGAAATTACTGTGAAGTACACCCACTTAATTAATACCCTAATTCCATGTTTTAAGAAAATGTGTTTCTGCGAGGAGACAGCTGACGTGATGAATGTCACACACATGAGACATTTGGCGGTCACAGACAGAATGAGAAAGAGTCACGAAATACATGAAAACAGGATAGAGAATGTATTGGTATAGCAACGCGTGATGTTTCGGCGGGAATTTGCTGTAGATCTTCATTTGTTTTATCGATCTGGCATTGACCTCACAGCTGTCTTGAATCAGTGTGCATACGAATGTGAACGTGTACAAATGATTCTCCTCGCAGAAACACATTTTCTTAAAACATGGAATTAGGGTATTAATTAAGTGGGTGTACTTCACAGTAATTTCACTGATATTTTATTTTTGTGTGAGAAAATCAAATTGGCGTGCATCAAACGTGAATTAGCTGTGAACGATTCCAGTATGTATGTGCATTTTTCTGGATACTTGCATTTGTGAGGATTTTATTCAACATTTATGGACCCAATGGATACCATTTTAAAGTGATTTGTTTCAGTGTATTATGTACGGTGTTGTGAACAATTATAGTGCAGGATAAGGATTTGTGGATTTGTGTGAGAAGAATTTCAAAGTGAAAGGGCATTGACCCCTTCTACTCGATAATTCCATAGGGCGGATAATAAAAATGCCCTTGTGGTTTGTAACGAGTAGGTAGGTTCAATGTCGTCCAACGATTTTTTAAACATTTTCACCTTCCTGGGGCCCCAAATGAGAACCATGGTTTGCATGCGTTTGTCACTTGATACGAGAGTGTCGCGCGCCTGTGTGACGTACGCAACGTACATCTGTGTCGAAATGTTGCCGCTTTTTGGGCCAATTTTTAATTGCTAATATCTAATTAACGAAGTCGAAATCGCAATTTTTTTATTCTTTATTTTCGTCTTATATTATCGTCGAGAACCACCCCTTAAATTTTCTCCCACCTGTAGGTAAACACCCTGTATATATATATGTATATATTTTTATTTTTTTTCCCGACCCCTTCTTGAGGCTATGTTGCGGAGAGCCCTACTTCCTTACCCTCCCAGTGCTATCAACCCCCGTGTGGCTTTTCCTAATTTGTTCAAATTCTCTTTGTTCTTAATCCTTTTTGTTTGTTTTTTTTTTTAGTGTTCTAGACTCATTTTGAGGCTGGATTCCCATTCTCAGAGTCTTCGTATTCATGTTCCATCCGCTTTAGTTGTGTACTGAATCCTTTTACCAGACTGATCTATGGGAAACCCCTACTCCCTCCGTTCACTTTCTTGTAGTCTTTCATTTCGTGATACACAAGTATAGCTCTAGTTTCATCCCAGATTGGCTCCATATGATTGTTTCCTTTATCTTGTTGGGCCTTTTTAGAGGTCCTAGTACCTTCCTGAAAATTTCTTTTTTCAATCTCCTTTGTTATTCATCTGGGCCTTTCCTTTCTGAGGATGTTCTGTCACTGCCCATGATGTTTTTATAGAAAAGATTCCTTTGTCTACTTATCACTGTGTCCATTCTCCTCCTACTACCATTCCAGAATTCGACAAAAGATTAGTTTTGGCGGGCGAGATCCATCATTGGTTACCAGAGTAACCTCAGAGCATTGCCCATACAATGCCTCTACTAATCTTGCCCTTTATGTTCCCTAGTTCCTGTTAGTTTACACCTTGCCCTAGTCTTGTCTTGCTTATTTCCTTTATACGTTACTGTTTTATTTCTTATCTCTCGTATCAGTTACTTCCTCAATTCCCTGTTCCTTGTCTTAGATTAGTTCTTAATATTTCCACGGATCCACTTCTTCCATGAAGCGCTTGACTTTCTTCCATTTGAATCCTCTTAATACAGCCCCATCGACGAAATTTGTCTCTAGCACCATTCTTCTCTTTTGCACTAAAGCTGCACAGTTCCTAACCAGATGCTCTGGTGTTTCCTCTTCCTCATTGCATAGTGGGCACATACTCGTATCTGCTTTCCCTATTTTCGCTAAATGCTTATTTAACGGCGCTATGCCTGTTATCGTTTCCACCATTCTCCTCAGTTCCTTTTTCTCTAGTTGTAAGATTCCCCTAACACGTTTAGCTGGCCAGCAGTCCACTCCCAGAAAACTTTTACTGTGTACCAATCCACTAGAATTCCTCCATTTTTCCGTCGCTTGGCTTACCGCCCAATTCCTAACTAGCAGGTTATAATTTGCATCGGATATCCCTATCCAATTTTGCGGTTCTTCCGGTGGTAAGTCGGATCCTTTATTAGCAAGTTCATCTGCCTTTTCATTTCCTTCCAGGCCAGAATGACCTGGTATCCATGTTATTTTAACCACCTTTCCGGTTTTCACCAGTTCGTTTAGGGCTACATGTGTTTCCCATATTAGATTGGATCTACATTCCATTTTCCTCAAGCTTTTTATAGCCGACTGACTGTCTGAACATATTGTTATTTGGCTTCTTAGCTCCCCTTGATTCCTTATTTCCTTGGCACATAATTGTATGGCCAGGAGTTCCGCCTGATATACCGTTGGGTGTTCACCTAATTTCATGTAATAGTGTTTGTCTCTGTTATTTGTCCATTTTTCCTAGATCCATCCGTATACCAATGTGCCGTATTCCTCAAGTCCTCTGGTATTCCGTCTTCCCATTCTTCCCTCGTTCTTATTTCTGTTTTGTATAATTTATAGTCTATGTATTTCCTTTCGTCGCTATCCTTTTGCATTTCGCTCAGTTCAATGATATCCGCATTACCATTCCTACCTATTTGTTGTATTAAGTTTGAATGCCCGTATCCCAGATTGTCCCATTTGCCCCAGCCTATTAGCCTGTATATTGTTTTTAATGCTATTTCCTTGACTACTATATCAAGTGGTAGCATGTCCGTTAATACTTCCATAGTTCTATTGGGTGTGTTGCTTGTACATCCCAATATTCTTCTGTTAGCCATTCCTTGTAATCTGTCCATCCATCCTTTTACCGTTGCCAAATCCGACGCTTGCCACCATATGGCCGCGCCATATGTTACTCTTGGCACTATTATTGCTTTATATATCCATCTCATTATGTATGGTTTCATTCCCCATGTCGCTCCTATTGCTCTGCTCAGCATTGCAATATTTCCTTTCGCTGCATCAGTTTTGATTTTTGCGTGCGGTCTCCATAGTAATTTCCTTGTTAACGTGATACCTAAGTATTTCACTTTTTGTTTTAACGGTACTGGTGTTCCCAAATACGTGAGACCACTCTCAACTGGATAGAGTGTGGCCTTGGTAAATTCCATTACTTCCGTTTTCTCTGGGTTTACGGATAAACCTACTGAATCACACCATACTTCTGTTATATTCAATGCCGTTTGTATTATTTCCAAATATTTCACTTTGCTTTTGTTTCTGCTGATCACCGCTATGTCATCCGCGTATGCCACTACCACTGCTCCCGTTTCTTCCAATTCCCATAGTAGGGAGTCCAGTGCCATGCACCATAGCAATGGCGAAAGAATACCCCCTTGTGGGGTTCCTCTTTTTACCCTTCCTTCCACTTCGGCATCCCCTCTGCATGCCTTTACTCTTCTATTCCTTAACATGTTCATTATCCAGTGTTTGATGTTGTCTTCAACTTTAAAATCTTCTAGTGCTTGCTCTATGGTGTCAATCGGGGTCATGTTAAATGCCCCCTCTATATCCATAAAGCATGCTATTGCGCATTCCTTTTTTCTAAACGCTGTTTCAACTTCTCTCACTACCCTGTGTAGTGCTACTTCTGTTGAATGTCCTGTTCTAAATGCATGTTGTCCTGGAAACAGTTCCTTTTCCCTTAGCGTCGTGCTTTTTAGATGCCTGTCAATCAGTTTCTCCGCTGTTTTTAGTAGAAATGATGTCAGGCATATGGGCCGATAGGCCTTTGGTTCCGTAAAATCCGTCTTGCCTGGTTTGGGTAAAAACACTACCTTTGTTCCCGTCCAGGCTTTCGGAATATGTCCCGTTGCTATACTGGCTTTAATCAGATTAGTTATGGCTTGCCCATAGTAATCCTGCGCCCTTTTTAATATTCTTGGGCTGAGTCCATCCAACCCAGGTGCCTTATCCGGATTAAATGATCCCAGAGCCCATCTTATTCTGTTGGGATTCGCAATTTGGTTTGCTAATCCCCAGTTGGGTTGTATCCCACTGTCTTCTTCTATTTCCATTTCCTGATTTCTATCAAAACCAGGGAAGTGTGTCTCTAATAATTGTTCTATTATATTCTCATTTTTGTGCACTAGCGCATTTCCTCTCCTAATGGCCCCCATATCCGAGCCTTGGCATTTCATTAACACTTGCGTTATCCTGGCTGCCACTGATGTTTTCTCTATTGATTTCATAAATTTCCTCCAATTTCCTTGTCTACTTTTCATAATTTCTTTCCTCAATTTAGCTGACTCTTTTTTAAATATTTCCCATTTCCTCCCTTTTGCCCATGGCTTTGCTATTCTCCATCTGCGTTTACAATCTTTCACTATCTCTCTCCTTCTTTCCAATTTCTTATTCCACCATTCTATTTTTCCTTGACCCACTGTTTCTGTCACCTCTGTTGCTTCTTCCCAATTCTGACGAAGCGTTGAGGCTATTTGTTCCGCATACGCGTCAATTTCTTCCTTATTCCCGTATCTCCCTATCAAGTTTTTTACCGTTTCTCTATTCAAGTCGTCGAACACTTCCCATTCTGTGTTTTTCTTGTTCCTTATTGTCTCATTTTCCGTTTGGTGTCCCCATTCCACTTTGTACTCTATGTATTTATGATCCGATGAATTAACATCTTCCATTACATACCAGTTATTAAATTTCCCTATTATTGCCTCTGAACATATCGTGATGTCCAGTACCTCTTGTCTATCCCTTGTGACAAAGGTGGGTCTACTTCCATAATTTGCTACGCATAAGCCTTCGCTTATAATATATTCCATAAGTCTTTTCCCCCTCTCATTTGTATCTGTGCTGCCCCAGCTTCTGTGTCTAGCGTTCGCATCCGCTCCTATTATCATCGGTATATTGTTTCTATTGGCCCATTCCACCATTTCTATACATTTCCGTCCTAAAATTTCTCTACTGTTATGTTTTAAATATAAAGATACCAGTAAGATTTCCTTGTAGTTCCTTCCCTTTCCTATTTGAATCGATATTGTCGTTATGTTTTCATCGGTAAACTGTGGCATAAGCGTTCCTATCAATTTCCTCCTTGTTATTATACATGTTCTTGTGTTTAAGTTCACTATTCCAGAGTGTATTGTTCCCGCTCGGTTCATACCTCTAATTCCCTTTTTTCCTGTATAGTTTAGCCATGGTTCCTGTATGAGTGCCACATCGTACTTTTCTTCTCTAAATTTTTTGGTCAGCAGAGCTGCTGCTCCTGCTGCATGATGCAGGTTTATTTGAATTATTTTCATTCCTATATTTCTTTTCCTTTTACTATTTGTAGCTTCCCTTATTTCTTTGCGCGTTTATCCGCTCAGCCTGTTGTATATGGCTGATTAGTAATATTGGGAGGTTCCACTAATTTCACTGGTTTGTATCCGCCCCTGAGGTTACTTGGTTTGCTGCTCGTTGTTTTGCTGCGTAATGGGTCCGTGGCGCTGCTTCTCCAGTGTGCTTTGCTGCTTATTTGCCCAAGATTTCCTACGTAAGCTCGTACCAGGTTGTACTGCCTTATTCTTCGTACTTGAAACTTGTTTCGCGTTTTCCCAATTCGCGCAAGCTACTCACTGCTTGTATTTAATTTACTCTCCACTTTAACTTCTAACGGATTACGTATACTGCGTTTGCAAATCTATTTGTCTACTTCGGCCGTCGGAATTTGACTCTAGGGTACCCCCTAAGGGGTACCTTAGTCACTTAGGTTTGCCTATTGATAAATGCAAACCCCGGCGTCACCCATGACGAGGCATCTACTGTCCCCTTTTCAGGCCTAACAAAGTGGAAGTCCGCCAGGCCACCGTCCCACGAACGGACCCATAGGTGGCGGATAAAGCGATCTTACTAACCTATGCCTGTCGCCGGCCACTTCCCTTCGAAACCTACTAGCCACTCCAATATCCGATCGGACGTTCATTCTTCTTACCGTGCTCCCGTTGGCAATTCTAGCAACAGATAAGCTCGCTTCCACCGAAGCTAACCCCCTGCGCACTTAATCACCAACACTCACTGGGCTCAGCCCTAAAGGCACATGAGATGGAAAAAGTCTCATGGTGTCGGATAAAGACACAAGCAAAGTGACGGCCGCACGGATCATCGAAGATCTACTAATCGCCGGCATGTGACACTCTTTAGTACTCTGTACAAGAGAAGTAACTTTTGAGATCACACCGATAGTGATCACTCAATAAGTTCACTGCAACGGATCTGAGTCACCGCTGTAGTGGCCACATGCCTAGCACCCCTCTTCACCTTGCCTACTTCTCCACTTTCCTTCATCTTTTGCTAACTTTCTTACCTTCTTTCTACCCTCTTACTCCTTGTCAAAATTCCCGCTTCTCCAACTGCCTGTCTCTTAGTTTATCTTTCTCCCTCTAGAACGCGCCACCTTCTATCTTACCTTCTTTTCTCCCGCGCCTACCTGTCTACCGCTACATGGAACCTAACCTTCCTTTCACGCTCACTTTACTTCTCTCTATTGCTCTTTCTCTCATTCCCTCACCCTTAGCCCTTTCACTCCCACCTAGCCTTGCGCCTCTTTAACTCCTCTCTATCACTATTACCACACACACTTTTTACAATTCCACCTTTCCATACAGAAAAGCTATCTCAGTTTACCACACACAACCGCCTCTCACACAACCGGAGAAGGAAGTCCTTATGTGCCTCGAGGTTGGTATTGCGCATTATTTTCCGAGCTGCGCAATGGGAATTTATACTGTTCGTAGTTCCTTTTAAGTGTACCGGCAGCGTGTACGATGTTTGCACATTGTACGGTACGATATTTCTCTTTTGATTTCCGATGTGATCACGAATAGAAATAGGAGGTTCTCTCTAGTTCGTCTGAGCTATCCGTGTCTGTAGGCGCCTGTGTTTTTCTATTTCGTCTATTTGTTCGGACCGTACGCGAAATCGGTGTTAACCATTTCCGATGATTTGAGGTTACCTCATCTCGTTACGTCCGTCCGTCGTTCCACTTCTATAAGTTTGTAACAGACCTGTACAGCGGGCGCAGTACAGATCTGTTACGAACGCGAAGGCTCGCGCACCACCGAAACACGCCGAACGACCCCGACCGAACCCGAACCCGTACCGCGCGATTTCACGCCTCGCAACCAGGCACAACACAGTATTACGCGCCTTCCCGCGTTTTCGCGCCTCGAAGCAGGCACAATTCGGCGAATTACGCGCACACCGCAACCCGCGTATCCCGCAGCCACCACCGAATTTGCCTATAAGAGGCAGCACGAAAGAAGACTCGCTCTCTTTCCGGGCCCAGCAGGCGAGCAGCCCAAACGGATCGGAACATCGGTAAGCGCCTTACCCCGACGAGCCGTCGCCACTTCGAGCCGAAGTCCCCGCCGCCGTTCCCGCGAGCCGCCGGGACACCTTTTGCAACGCGCCGGTTGCATCCGCGTCCGTTCCACGAGCCGTCGAACCGACCCGCAGTACCGCTTCGCGCCGAAGTCCCGCCGCCGTCCCCGCGAGCCGCCGGGACACCTGGTGCAGCGCGCCGGTTGCATCCGCGTCCGTTCCACGAGCCGTCGAACCGACCCGCAGTACCGCTTCGCGCCGAAGTCCCCCGTCGCCGTTCCCACGAGCCGTCGGAACCTCGTCCGCAGCGCGCCGTTGTGTCCTCGCCCGTTCCGCGCGCCGCCGAACGAATCCTTTCACCGGCTTCGCGCCGGAGTTCCCGTCGCCGTTCCCGCGAGCCGTCGGAACACCCCTCGCAACGCGCCGCTGCTTCCTCGTCCGCTCAACGCGCCGTCGAACGAACCCCGCCGTTGTCGCCCTGATAAATCCGACCGCGAGCCGCCAGTTCCGACCCACCACGTGCCTGGACGAACCGTGCCCGTCACCGACAATCGGATCCGCGAACCGCGTACCCGTGGGGATACCGCGATCGGCGTCTTCGCGATCCGCGGCATAGTGAGACATAAACAGTAACACCGGCTCGAAGTGTTTATTTCTCCCGACCCGTCGTCCCCCGACCGCCCCTCGCCGCGAACCCTGGCTCGGCGAGCCATTCAGCAACGAGGGAGAGTTCCGGTTGTAACGAGAATTCCGGACACGTTACAAGTTGTTCTTCTAATTCTCTGAATGACCTAATAGATCTATAATTAACTACTTTCTGTAATTTAGGCTTCGTGACCCAATAAACCGTCTTTATTTTATTCTCCTCGCACCATTGTTTCCTCATTCACTTAAATATCGCTCTCATTACTATCAGGTATGCTCGAATTGGCTCGTCTTCCCCTTGAATTTTATCTTTTGCATTTCTTTCTAAATTCTCATTATAGTCCGGGTCCCCGAAAAATCTACGGCATTCTTTTCTAAATGTTTCCCAGTTCGACCATTCGCTCTCGTTAGTTTCGTACCATCGCGTGGTGACTCTTTCTAAGCAAACCGGCAGACACCGTAATGGATCCGAATCTGAGATATTCGTAAACCGGTGTTGTTCTGCAATTCGATCGAGGAATGTCTCGTGGTCTTCCCCGGTTTCTCTCGAAAATTTGACGCGCCATTTCCTCATAGTTTCCGAGACGGTTGTCCCCCGGCAGTGTAGCGATCCTCCCGTTATCGCGGTGCCCGCTGATGTTGATTTTATTTTCGCGCTTTGATTTACTTCGCCTGTGTTTGTGGGAACTTTTAGCGTTCCAATATCTACGTATTGTTGTATTCGATCCGTTAAAGGCTTTACTTTAGGGTTCTCGAAATTGCTAACGAATTCCCTTTCCGTAATTCCTCCTTCCGCTTCTTCAAGTTTTTCGCTATATGTTGATTTATTGTCTCCATCCTCCCCTTGATCTATTACCGGGTCATTCATTGTACGCGCATTTGTGTTGTAGCTGTCGAATTTTGCTTTTATTTCCGTATCTCCTATTGTTATTTTGGTACATTAATACCCGACGTTGTTAATGTTTACTATTAACTAATGCGACTACTGTCGCGAGCTATTGTTTTAATCCGGCAACTTGAGCTATACCTGGTTGTAAACACAGAGGAACTAATTCGGCTCGCTTCGTCTCGCTTTCTTATACTTTGAGATTTCTCAATTCAATTTTTCCTTTTCCGTTTTCCGGCAGTCCCAGCAATTTTATATTTTTTTCTATAATTCTCAAACAACAATATTCAACATATTTATGTGACAATATAGTGGACACGATACTTCCGGGACAATCTTCCTCCACCACATATATACAATGTACACATCTACACGTCATCATCACATATTGCACATAATACATTGAGCATTCAAAATGATAACTGTTCTATCCGTCAGTCTTGCTAGAAATCCGTCTACCCTTTAGCTGTTGTAAATTAAAGTTTGTTTCACCAGATTATGTATAAATAAAACTCTAATAACCAGATTGTTGCAGAAGATATATGTATATCTCTCTATTATATAAAATAGTTCTGTCACGCTAAAACGCCGAGCGGGTTGCCTACTGAAGGGGAACCGAAAATTGAGAAGCGAGTTGCCTACTGAGGGGGAACCGAAAATTGAGCGCCGTTGAGAGAGAGAGAGAGAGAGAGAGAGAGGCGAGCAGGGGGCGGAGCCATCTAGTAATGTGAAATAATAATAATATAAGGTAACGCTTCTTCTCTTATTGCTCTCAACACACGTGCTCTCTGTACTTGTTCTCTCGAAGTTCTGCTGTTCAAAAAAACTCGTTCGCACCAACTCTCAAACCGCTCGCTCGCACCAACTTTCAGACCGCTCGCTCGTACCAACTTAACATTCACTCTTTCGTACCATCCAAACATTCACTCGTGCCAACTCTCAGGAATTATTCATTCACTCAACAATAGCTCTAGGTTGGTGGATTCCTGGATTTCCGACAAAACTAACGAATTTCTCAGTTATAATCAAATAAATATTATCATACACATATAATCAATATTCATTAAATATCAGTAAGCATCCATTAAATATCAGTAAATATCCATTAAATAACAGTAGATATCCATTAAATATTCATTAAATATCGCATACCATAAACATATATTTTTTCAATACTTCTGCGTGGCTTGGCGCTGTTCTTAAATTTATCGCAAAATTTTTCTTATTTTGAATATTGAAGACGGGCTTTGTTTGATCAATCGGCGAGCGTTTTGTCGAGGTTTCGTGCTTCTCTGGCAATTCTACATTTCCGATATTTCTCCTATTTTAGTTCCGTCCGATCTCTGTAATTATTTTTACAAAATCCGCAACGAATATGTCCTCTACAAATTTCTAAAGACTCGGCTGTTCGGGCGCCAGTTTATCACACGGTTGTTTGCTTCCGCCCTCGGAAAAGGTTGGCTGTTAGAGGGTGGTCCGTTCCTTACGAAATATTACCGAGTTTCTATTCTATTGTTTGGACAAGACGTGGCCTAAATGCCACGTCACAATATATTTCATTATCATTAGTGAAAATTAACCAAAATTCGTATCAACGTATCTACGTTTATTATTAATAAGACATTTTTCCGTGTCAACTTGTCCCACTGCAAATGTATTAGTATGTATCTTTTCTTTCCTATTAAGGTGAAGTGCTCTAAGTCTGGACAGTTCAACAGTGATACCTAAATCTGGATAATTGAATTTTCATAGTTGTTACGGATTGGAAGGGGTTAAATTAGGCCACTTCACTTAAACGTAACTTTATTTCCCTTAAGTTGGGATCGTTCAATGTATTACAGAAACTATGTACACAAGATGTTTATCTGGCCAAAACATAAGCTCGTTCTGGCTAGATATGTTGAATAAAGTGTTATTGTAACAAGATGAGTTTAACTTTGCTTAGATACAATCACGGGTAGTGCCCGTGATCCCAGATGGCGAATCGACTTACTCGCGAAAAACCGGTCACCGAGACGCACGACGTTTTCCGTAGCGACGAGATAGCACGATTAACGTACGTTGCGGTCGGAGTCGAGCAGCTGGCAGTTTACCGTCACCGTCGAACTATTGATTGGCGGATCGATAGAGCGATCCGCCAATAGTAATCCCATTTTCGGGGTCGATAATCGATCATAATCGATGTCCGACGGTGCTGGCATAAGCTACTGCGAGCTGCTTATCGACTCTCGATCTCGCTGTTACGCGTGAATCCGCCAATAGCGCGGCGGCGCAGTAAATCGGCGCGTTCACGCTGCCGACACGCTCAGCCAATCCCAAACATTCCGCCCGCCTCGTCAGTCATTGACGAAATTGTACGAAATAATTAACCAATCAGGTGGGCGATAACGTACGTGATGCGAGGAGTTGCTGAATGAGTCGACAACGTGCTGCGTAGTACCTGAAAGAACTATAAGTGATAGTGGTACAGAGTGAACGCAGTGATGGTGAAGTGAAGAGATGATCCGCGATATTACAATTTAGATGGACGAAGTGATGCCGAGGTGAGTAAATGAACACTTCGTTTGATGATTTCCGAGAAAAGTGAACCGTGTAAGTGATCCACTAAGAAAATAGCTTAACCTAAATTACGATTTTAGGTATGAATCTGGAGACCCGCGTGTGAATCCAGCCTCAGGAGTTCCACCAGTATCCTCCTCCTCGTCTTCAGGCGACAACCGAGCGATAGATTTGATCACCGATCGAAGAAATGGCGACGACAAGATGCGCAAAGTTGCGACGAGAACCCGATGCCATCGAGAAACCCTGGATACTGGTGGCTCCTCGAGGTTGGATTCTGAAACAGAGGTGAGATATTCTCCCATTGAGAAGTGCCCCAGTGTCAGGGCTGCAGGATCCTCAGGGTCGTCTGTCAACGTAAATATGATTTTCGATAGAAGGCAAGCTTCGATACCAGTCAGGAGCGTGGTCAGCTCCTCGAAGGACCGTCGCTGCTCTCCAAAGATCCTGCGTAGATGATGCTTAGAAGAGTCCAAAGCAGCTTCCCAGATTTCTTTCAAGTGTAGAGAGGAAGGTAGATTAAATTTCCAAGAGTAGCCTTCCTTGGAGTTCCGCTGACCACGATCCTGCCTGGGTCGAAGGTGCGTAGGTGCATGATAGTAGCCTCCAGATCTGGAATATGAGACATTATGAGAGCTAATCGGATAATTTTCAGTTTTAGGTTGAGCAGTTTGCCCTTTCCCGATTAAACAGACGGTGCTACCGTCAGTACAAGATTTTACCGACAGAAGATCGCTGAGGATCCAGCGCTCATGGCGCAGCGCTGCCAAGAGAAGTTGTGTTCCCCCGTGCAGGCATCGGTTGTGGGCAGCTTCGACCCACAACTTAGCCCGAGGGTATACAAACAGTAGATATGTTCCACCGAGCACAATGAGCTCGGGGAACCCAGTGTTCCAGCGATTGGTTGAAGCGATGCTCTGACAGCTGTCAGATGACGAGAGCCCGTGGTTGTCGACGACGCAGCAAAGCATGGGCAGGTCCCATTCGTCGACTCTTTTCTGCTCCAAGGTGGATTGAAAATCCAGTTGATCCCTGAATTCGGCTGTCCACGTGCCACGTGAAAAGCCGCCCGCCATGAGGATCCGGCGCCCCAATGGAAGTCCAAGTAGAGATGTTCCGCCGAGCACTGAGGGCTCGGGGAACCCAGAGTTCCAATCAAGTAGATTGGAGTCGGATTTCCACTTGCAACGTGGAAAGCCGCCCGTCTTGAAAATCCAGCGCTCCGAGGGTAGCCAGAGTAGATATGTTCCGCCGAGCATTGAGCGCTCGGGGAACCCAGAGATCCGTAGAGAGGATGTCGATGTGGTCTGACAACGTTCAGAGAGAGAAACCCCGTTGTCGTAGACGCAGCGAGGATTCCGGGTGTCGAAAGTCCACGTGTCAAATGGAAGGTCGCCCGCCTTGAGGATGCAGCATCCCCATGGTAGCCCGAGAAGATATGTTCCGCCGAGCACTGAGAGCCCGGGGAACCCAGAGGTCCAGAGAGAAAGAGAAGCGGTGACCTGACAACAGTAAGACAGCGCGTACCCGTTGATGCTGAAGATGCAGTGAAGGACGAGAGTATCCCATCCGCCAACTTCCTTCAGCTCGGAGGTGGAGTGACCATCCAGAAAATTCCTGGAGCAGGATTTCAACGTGCAACGTGGAAAGCCGCCCGCCATGAGGATCCAGTACCCCCATGGATGTCCGAGTAGATACGTTCCGCCGAGCACTGAGAGCTCGGGGAACCCGAAGTTCCAATCAAGTGGATTGGAGATGGATGTCCACGTGCAACGTGGAAAGCCGCTCGCCATGAAGATCCAGTACCCCCATGGACGACTGAGTAGAGATGTTCCACCGAGCACTGAGAGCTCGGGGAACCCGAAGTTCCAATCAAGTGGATTGGAAATGGATGTCCACGTGCAACGTGGAAAGCCGCTCGCCATGAAGATGCAGTACCCCCATGGACGACTGAGTAGAGATGTTCCACCGAGCACTGAGAGCTCGGGGAACCCAAAGTTCCAGTGAGAAGCAGAAGCGATGATCTGGCAGCAGTCAGAGAGAGAGACCCAGTTGTCGAAGACACAGCGAAGATTCAGGGTGTCGGAAGTCCACGTGCCACGTGAAAAGCCACCAGCGATGAGGGACTCTCGGAGTTCCTGCGACCTAGGTCCCGCCTCAGGAGGTGTGTCCACTCCGGGATGATGGTCAGCCAAGTAGCTGACTCTCCTGATGTGAAAGTCCACTGGGTGGAGGTGCTCCTCCACCTTGGCGAGGTGACATCTGGGTACCAGGTAGGGTGCACAAACTAAACCACAAGTGGCGGTGCTCAGTTCGTTTTCACCGTATTTGATTTCTCTCGCAGATCTCCATCCGACTTGCTGCCTGTCTTGACAATCAGGATGGCTGAGTATCGGCTGATGCATCCTGTCGGTCAGTGTTTCGGTTTCGGCTTGCTCTGAAGGAAACCGAAGATTGACGCAGAGGTTGTCCAGTTCCTTCCAAGCAACTTGGAAGTCGATCGTGTTTGTCTCCACGTGCTTGAAGAGGTTGACGGCCTCGCCTTTCAAACAATCCTTCAAGTAACGAAGGCGTTCCGAAGGTGACAAAGATGGATCGTTGACGACGAGGTCAGTAAACAAGTCCCGAAAGGACGGCCAGTCTTTGTCATTGCCCTCGAACGTGGGCAGAGACAACGTTGGCAACAAAGCGCGTGACCTCTGAGAGTGATTCTCGACGGCCGTTGCATTTGAAGTCGACGGTTCTGTAACGGTCGCGTCGGCTCCGTGTTCGGCGATCATGTCGAGTAAAGAACCGGCCTGCTCGAAGTAGCTCCACTGGGTCTCTTCGAATTCTTCGTCATCCACGTTATAGCTCTCCATCAACTTTGCGTCCTTTCTAGCGGCGGTTCTAATGGCCGAATCGCCCTTATAGTATGCATCCCAGAGTTGGTTGATGAAAGCGTGAGAGCTACGAAGAATTTCGAGAGAGATGTTGCCCTTGAATCGAGTCTTCAGAATGTCCGCGACCCGAGAGATGCGTTGCGCGAGAAGCCGTTGTTTAACGATGAGGTCAGCCATTGTTGCCTTCACGATTTCAAAAGCGAGACGATTAAGATGCACTCACTTTATTTTAACTTTCCAGTGAACTGCAGCACTGGATCCGGCTCGAAGGACCAAATGTTACGGATTGGAAGGGGTTAAATTAGGCCACTTCACTTAAACGTAACTTTATTTCCCTTAAGTTGGGATCGTTCAATGTATTACAGAAACTATGTACACAAGATGTTTATCTGGCCAAAACATAAGCTCGTTCTGGCTAGATATGTTGAATAAAGTGTTATTGTAACAAGATGAGTTTCCCTTGTAGATATAATCACGGGTAGTGCCCGTGATTCCCGATGGCGAATCGACTTACTCGCGAAAAACCGGTCACCGAGACGCACGACGTTTTCCGTAGCGACGAGATAGCACGATTAACGTACGTTGCGGTCGGAGTCGAGCAGCTGGCAGTTTACCGTCACCGTCGAACTATTGATTGGCGGATCGATAGAGCGATCCGCCAATAGTAATCCCATTTTCGGGGTCGATAATCGATCATAATCGATGTCCGACGGTGCTGGCATAAGCTACTGCGAGCTGCTTATCGACTCTCGATCTCGCTGTTACGCGTGAATCCGCCAATAGCGCGGCGGCGCAGTAAATCGGCGCGTTCACGCTGCCGACACGCTCAGCCAATCCCAAACAATAGTAAAATCAACAATTAAGAGATTAAATAATTATATTACATATCTTGAGACCTTAGCTACAAGTAGGGATGAATACTATTTCATTAAGACATGAATTGAAATTTAAAAATTACAGTAACTTCCCTATGAATCGGAAAGTTAATAAATTCGAAGTTCGAACTTATGTTAGAAAAAAAGATATAATTTAAGCCCTCAGACAAAAAATAATTATCTCGCATAATAATATTGATATTTTAAAATAAAGTAGCGACAAACTTAACGTAAATAATAATTATTAATCCAAATATTAAATGTCTAAGTTTAGGTGTTAGAATGAGCGGTCTTGGTTGACCAGAAGATTGAAAATACGTTTAGTGAGAGAAGTGAGACAGGATCGCTGAGTGAATGGTGTGAAAGATGGAGTGAAGGAATGGTTGGAAATTAACGGAAGTATTTGAATGGAACTGTGTGAAGGAGAATAAATGGGTGAATATCTGGATTTACAATAAATTAACTGTATTTGCACTTAAAACTGTACAAACTGTCGATAATGAGAAACTGTAGGTGAAATATATGAAATGAGTGAAATAAATTTGAATACCAGAGAATCGCACGTGAGTTGGATGTAAAACAGCTGAGAGCTTTCGAAAGATAGCAACGGTGATGGTTCTCTCACTTCCTTTTATTATCTCGATCCTTCTGGAAGTTCGTCACGCATCGGTGATTCCGGTTGAGCGTTCTCAAATATTCCAGAAGGATCGAGACTTTATTTAGTCAACCACGTGATTGGGATGTTGCCCGTGCGAGCCTTGCATGCATACGCCACGCACTTGTGTTCCGGGGGGTTCGCGTGATATACGTCATGACGTCGCGCGGTGCAGCTGAGGTAATATGGCGCTCGAGCGTGCAAGTCTTGAACATTACTGTTTTGAAATATAGCCGACTCTGACAACGCGGGCGCTGTATTTCTGAATACAACGTGTCAGAGCCGGTTAAACCCTCGCACAGCCCTGCTGTGCGAGCCGGGTTTCGCACTGGTGACCCCACCATCTCGTGACCCCCGCTGTCAACGTTCCCCATACAAGTTGAAGCTGACACAAGCAAGTGAACGGTTGCGAGGGTAACGGCTAAATGGGTCACCTCCCACGCGGGACGACCTATCCTTCGGATGACCCTTAAATGGTGACGAAGGGGTTTTTCCAAGCCTACCATGCATTGCACCTACGCATGTGACCCCTTCGTAGTGACCCCTTTGTTTCATATAAACAACATCGCAGCCATAAGCTTCAGCTTAGCGCAGCAGAGCCATACCGCTAGCGGTACCACATTGAAGCTCGCGATATACATAGTAGACAATATCCGTTTTGAAATGTAAGTATGTACACCATACTGAGACGCGATGGCAGTAGCTGTCCCAGTTTAAGCTTATACGCAATGTACATACACCTGAAACCGGACACGTGTCTGCGACTAAAATCAACGCATTGTTTGCAAATTACTTAATTACATGTACGTATCATTAGTCTTCTATTAGCTTGAATAACGTATCTAGAAAGTGTATTTCGGTTATGACGTTAATAATACTTTGTGTTTACATCATAAATCTATCAGTATAAAAATTGTATGAAAGAAAAAAGCTAATTACACAACAAATTAAAGATATTAAGTTAAAAATCAATAATAAATCTAAAAAATAAAGTATAATGCTAGAAAAAAGATTAAATTAAAGAGAAAGCAAAATTATGCACTCAATTAGAGAATATAGAGAAAGAAGTATTATCTCTTGAAATGCTTGCTTTACAACAATTAATAAAAATGATAGGGATATAATTTAATACAATAATATTTTGATATGTAATTTGTTAAAGATTTAATAAAGTTCGATGTTATAGATATAATTATATGTTGTTCGTAACTAAAGGGAAGCACTTGTAACCGTACGATTACATATTGGTTGCCATGGGAACAGACCGACGCGATTTCCACCTCTTCGAGCCGCGACGGGATCTACTGTCCTTGTCTAAGGAAGGACAGTAGATCATTACGCCTAATTAGAGTGCGCGCGCATCGATCCCTACTCGATCTAGATCGAAGGAGGTCGATGCGCGAAACAAATTCGTGACTCTACGTCTGGAAGCGGAACGGATAACACGCGACTCTAAACGATCCGGCGAAAACCGGTACGGGTTCGAGAAGTCAAACCGACTTCGCAATTCTAGTCAAACCGCCTAGATTGCCTTCGTCTCGTATGCGCCTCAAACCGAGGAGTCACTGATGCAAACCGCACAGGGGCACTGCCAAGTGATTTAAATAGCGGGTGTTAAATATCGTAACAGCGTAGTAGTCTTTTATTGAGGAACGTACGAGACGACGGGAATCTGTGTTAGAAAGGAATCGTGTGGTATCCGTCGCAAATAACGATTTGACGAAGTACAGTTCAAGTTAATTATCCTAGAACCGGAGTGTGTCTGGGCCCGCCATCCGGCGTAGAAGGACATACTCCTTTGGTGAAGCGTAATAATGCGAACTTCGTACGCGTCGACAGACAGAATATCTCTCTGAGAAATCAGCAAGGTATCTGTGTGCTTCGACAGTCATATTTCGTTCAGGTCTTACGCGTGTAAAGATACAACTAGACCAAGTACAGTTCAAGTTCACTATTCTAGAACCGGAGTGTATTCGGACCCGCCGATAGGTGTAGAAGAATACACTCTTTTGGTGAAGCGTAGTAATGCGAGCTTCGTACGCGTCGGCATACGGGCTATTCCTCTGAGAAATCAGCAGAATACCTGGATGTTTCGACAGTCGCCAGTTGTACGGGAATACGTGAAATAAACGTTGCAATTAGTATAATTTGAGCTATATCCTCTAGGCCCGGAGTACGACTAGATTCACCTGACGGTGCCGAAGGTTTCACTCTTTTGGGAAAGCGAATATAGTGAGAATTTCTTTACGTGTCATCCTGCATGATATTCCTCCGAGCGATCGGCAGAATACATGCAGGTTATGACGGTTGCAGACGTCGGGCGTTGCGCACGTAACATCACGACCGTATTAACTAACATCTAAGCGAAATAAAAGAGAGACTTTCAGACGTAGTGTCCTGGGGCGTCTAATAGATTCTGCGAGCGGCATTTATAAGAGTATCGCGCTAACGCGACCGTATTTGATAGTGGGAGTTTCGGTAAATCATTTCATATCTTGCTATAAGCAAGTTTTTCTTATATATAAGGAGTATCGCGCTACTGCGACCGTATTTGATAGTGGGAGTTTTCGGTAAAACATTTCATATCTTGCTATAAGCAAGTTTTCTTTTATATCAAGAGAATCGCGAACGCGATCGTATATGACGTAGGACTTTGGGTAAATCGTTCATATTGCCTTGAGCAAGGATTTGTTCCTCCACAAATTGTATCGAGTCACGGCGACCGTATCGAATTGTAAATCCCAATAAGTGTATCTGGATTGAATATCTCGATTTGAAACATCGCATAATCGATTGTGATCCACAAGGGCAAATTCCAATAATTGTATTGATAATCACCGCGTTACATCTCATGGTCATACTAAGGACTTCTAACAACCAGGTCTTCAACTCATTGTGCATACCATCGATCGGTCTAACACGTATAGATCACTGTACATATTATTCGGTACAATATACCCTACTTTTACCTCCGAACACATCTCAATTTATTTATCAGATAATCTAACCTCTCCGCTTTCCAGTGCCTGGAGGCACGAATTCACTTTATCCATTCATAATCAATAACTATTGGTTGATTTGAATTAAATAGTAAAGAAAGTAAACGAATAAAAGATACACGGTTACACACTTTCAATGGTTAACGATATTAATACGTATTTGGTTAAATAATACAATACTATAATCTATGATAAGAATACTACATATTACGCAAAGCATTTTCTATCCGTTATGCGCAACCAACCAACGTTCTAGATTACGTTCGCTCGATCAACTCGTAAATTGAATTTGTCCCGGTACAGGTTTTACTTCTGTCTAGGTAATAGCTTAGATTGGATTTAATATGTCCAACTATAGGTTTGAATTATTCTTGTTAATACAATTATGATATTAATCTAAACAATGTTTTTTAACTTCCCGATTCATAGGGAAGTTACTGTAATTACCCCGAAAATCGATTTTTTAGCAGATCTTCACGTTTCATGGTTATTGAAGTCATTTTAGACTATTTTTATCAAATTGTTAGTGTGTGTGTGTGTGTGTGTGTGTGTGTGTGTGTGTGTGTGTGCGTATGGCCGTTTTTATGTTATCAAATTTTTCGTTAACGTTTTCTGAAAAAGTAACAATGCGATCTGAATGATGAATGATGCAATCGATGTGTCCCGTCGTAACTTAGAGCTGATTAGATTTTGGTCCATATTGGTCAAGTAGTTTTTTAGATTTTTTAGTTTTTTTCGAAAGAAGTTCATTCAAGAATGCAATTTATACGAGAGGATGGAAATTTTCCACCGAATAAACAAACGTAATTATATATATATTTCATTTTTATTAAAAAAAAATTTTTTTTAATTTAAAAAACAATATTTTTTAAATTATGCAATTAATGCTAATCTTACCGCTTACAATTAACGAATCGGGAAGTTCTTTGTGTGGCTCGTGGAGAGTCACACACAAAATAAATAAAACAACCATTAAGACCTGTGTGTCCCACTAGCAATGCGTACCACTAACCCTTTCGCAAGAGAAGTCCTACCCGCGAGCTCGCGAAGCGAGCGAGCAACAACAACCCTACCCGCGAGCTCGCGAAGCGAGCAAGCAATAACCACCCCATCCGCGAGCTCGAGAGGCGAGCGAGCAACAATAACCAGCTAGTTTGTATTTTAAATTACTTTACAAACTCTGAACTGTATGTTAAAACTCTTAAAACATTAGTTTTGTTTATCTAAACTGATAGAAGTGAAAATAGAGAATCATGCTGTCCAGGCATAGGGCACTTCACCTTAGTAAACGCTCAGGCTTGTTCCAGTGGTATACGCCCAGGACAATTCTTTCTCCAGTGGTAAACGCCACAGCCTACTTTAATACTAGCCGTGCTGAAGGTAAAATGGCAACACTGTGAGAGTCCGGTTGACACACACACACACACGCACACGCATCCGTACACGCACAGGCACAGGCACACGCACAGGCACACGCACAGGCACACGCACAGGCACACGCACAGGCACAGGCACAGGCACAGGCACAGGCACAGGCACAGGCACAGGCACAGGCACAGGCACAGGCACAGGCACAGGCACAGGCACAGGCACACGCACAGGCACAGGCACACGCACACGCACACGCACACGCACACGCACACGCACACATATATATATACCTAACCCAACCCACTAAACCGGACTCTCAATCCCCCTTATCTGCCTCACAGTTTGGTTCCCCTTAGGGTTACAAATCCTTTCTTCTTCCACCCTTCTTGCCATCTCGCCGTTCTTATCCTCTTACATTTTGCTCTTATTCTAACTTATAAACTAACTTAAACTTAAACTTACGCATATACTTAGCCTAAAAGTTAAAGAAAGAGAGAAACTTGTATTTACAAAAGATCTTATTTTCTATCTTAACCTACCCCTCCTTCCCACCTTCCTTCACCCCCTGCCTTACTCTCCTTTCCCTCCCGTCCCTATCCTCGGACCCCCTCTTCCGGTCGTTCCTCTACCCTTCCATTCTTTTCCTAACCCCCCTCTCTCCACTCCTCCACTTTCTTCATTCATTCCTCCCCTCCCCCGTCTTCCAACACTTCCTCCATCCTCTCCTGCCATCCACTCCCCTTATCCAACCTCATGCATTCCTCCCATATATGCTCCTACGTCTTACTCTCCCAACCACATATTCTACACATTCTCGTATCCTCATCCATCCAATATTTCCCACTCCTCATCTCATTTCCTAGCCTGAACCTTGCTACCCTCTGCCATCTACTCTCCCCCCACCCTTTCCTTAGATAACCCGGCAAACCCTCTCCTTTTACCCTCCCATACCACTTATTGTATGTCGAGTTAATCCTCTCTCATCTCTCCTCCCTCTGCCTTTTCTTCTCCCTTTTTATTAGCTCTTCGCTTACTACATCCCTCCTTTCTTCCATCCATTCTTCCGCCTCCTCCGCTGACCAACCCTTCATCACCCAAAAATCCACCCTCTCCTTCTTCCATCCATCCACTACACCCCCGCCCTTCTGCTCCTTCTCCTTATCTCCTCCCAGTACCGTCTTGCCAGCTCCCCTCTTTAGCTTCCCTCAGTTTCTTTTCGAATCTCCAACACCCATTTCATAAACGTATCTTGTAACCTCTCTACCCCTTACCTCTTCCCCCATCCCCAAATTTCTACCTCGTACCCAACAATTGTCCATACCAATTTGTCGAGCAGCCACACCCTTCTTCCCCAACCATTTCCAAATATTCTCTTCCCTATCCCCCACACTTGTCTCATTATAACCGCTCCCCTCCTAATCCTGTCCTCCACGTATCTCCTCTGCCCCCCGTCTCTCGTTAGAACGTACCCCAGGTATTTAAATTCCCTTACCTCCTCTACCACCTTACCCGCCCATCTCCATCTCACTTTCTTCCACCTCCCCCCACCCCTTCTACATCTTATCACCTTGGATTTCTCTACGTTTAGCTGCAGCTGCTTTCCTTCCAAACATCTCTCCATCGGTCTCATCATCCCTCTCATCTCTTCCTCATCCTCCGCTAGCAATGCAATGCAACATGCAGCTTTACCCCCCCCCCCCAGCCACCTTTTTACATTGCTTCGTCCATGTCCGCTAACAGCAGTGTGAAGAGCAGCGGACTCAGTGGACATCCTTGCCTTACCCCCCTGGCCGTCTAAAACTTTCTCCTTCCTCTTCCCCCACTCTTACTTTGCATTTCGTCTCCCTTAATACTTCCTCACATCGTCCCACCAACCCTTCCCTCACCCCCCTCTTTCTCATTTCCTTTACCAATAACTCTCTGTCCACTGAGTCAAACGCTGCTTTCAGGTCCATAAAAAACACCACCATCTTCTTACTTTCCCTTTCCACCTGCCTGCTGATCAGAAAATTTAGAACATATATGTTGCCTATACACCCCACCCCTCTTCTAAATCCTGTCTGCCTGTCAGGCAACAGTCCCTTCCCCTCCACTTCCAGTCTCAACCTCTCCGCTAGCACCGCTGCATATGTTTTGTACCCCGTTTGTAAAAGTGTAACCCCCCTATAATTCTCTACCTTCC